>JAGDQP010005204.1:64990-79951 GCA_022664845.1 Lepisma saccharinum
TGTGGGACCCATTTACCCAGTTTATTGATCTTCCCCATTGCTCGTATACCTCTGCTGATTGTTTGTTGTGACACATTTAATGCTTTTGCCAATTGCTGTTGAGTTTGAGTTGGGTTATCCTCCAATAACACCTGCAATTGCTCGTTTTCGCACTTTTGTGGTCTACCAGAGCGCGCACTGTCTTTCACATTGAAATCACCACTTTTAAATTGTCGAAACCATGTCTCACATGTTCTAATCGTTGGAGCGTGTTCACCATATGTTTCTACCAGCACACGATGACTTTCAACAGCTTTCTCTTTGGATTAAATAAGAAAAGCAATGCTTGCCGCAAATGTTATTTTTCAGGCACAAACTTCGACATGATCACTGAACGATAAAACAAAGACGTAGTGTTTGTCGGACTCAACTTGTGTGTGTTTGTAGTTTAATGTGAGACGAACAAAATGACGTATGTGTCAAATGAATACGCTGCGTACTTTTTGCTGGCGCCATCTCTTAGTTAAACCGAAAACTACTTATGCATGTACCTGGTATTTCATAAAGATATAAAGAAGGAAGGGTCAGTATTCTATATTGTTTAAAGAGTTCTTTGCTAACTCTTCTTTGCTTAAAAGTTCTTCTGCTAACTCCGGCGATGATACACAGTGCCTGCTTTGGTTAGAGAAGATGATGCTTTGCCCCAGAATATGATGCCATAACTTATTATTGGATAAATAAGTCCATAATAAACCTGAATTAATGCGTTTCTACTTAATGTCTCTTTTAGTATTCTTAGGGCAAAAAATTTAGAATTAAGTTTGTTTTTTTACCTGGTCCATTTAAGATTTTCGTGTATTGTTATTTCTAAAAACGTTGTTTCGATGTTTATGTTCACATTTAGGAAAGCTGTGTGATTTTTAATAGCTTTAATAAATGAGATGGAGTGGTCATTCCCACGGTCTTTACCTTCCAAGGTGCTCAGGAATACCACGGACACTCTGGTACTCAGTTTGATAGGAGGCTAAGTACACCTCAGAGAGCCAGACATGGGAACACTGCGAGAAAAGTCTCTAGCGTTCTGACAAGGATTCGAGCCCAATTCTCAGTCAGACGTGCTACCGACTGAGCGACGGCAACTCCAAATATATTTTGGGAAACAACGGAATTCATTACTTTTTAAGTTCACACACACACACACACACACACACACACACACACACACACACACACACACACACACACACACACACATACATACATACATACATACATACATATATATATATATATATATATATATATATACCAACCCGTCTGGTCAGCGTGGGAGCAGTAGACCAACTCCTCCCTTCGGGGAGAGGCCTCATCCACTAGTGGATTGAATATGGCTGTGATTTATTATATATATATATATATATATATATGTGTGTGTGTGTGGTAAACCAAATTAATACAGAATGTTATATAAAAACCATGCGAATTAATGCCGAGTGAGCGGCAGCAATAGAAGGCGGGTTAGTTAATGTCAAGTTAGATTCTACTGTCTTTCATTCTGTCCGTGATTTTGCCTCTTTATTTAACATTTTCTGCCTTTATTGCTCATTGTAGCAGCTTATCCCATAAGTAATGTATTTTTGCACCGTGAGGTAAACAAGGATAACGTATTTGGAACACTACCGTTAGTCAGGAAAATAGTCTCCATAAGACTCCACAACACTCTGCAACCTGTCAAACAATTATTGAAAACCCCGCTGAAAAAGTTACCAGTTTTGGAGGCAAATTATTCGCTGTTTGTCGCACGTTATCCTCATTTTGCAGTGTTTTCCCGGAAAGTTGGTTTTGAAGGCTGCAAAAAAGAATGTGTCAGTTGGTGCAAGATCTGGTGAAAATGCCCGGTGAGAGAGTGTTCCCCAGCCACATTCCTTGATCTTAGCACAGGTCCTTCTGCCGTGTATTGGCGCGCGTTATCACCGTGGATGAGCACATCCTTCCGATTAACTAGAGCAGGACGTTTCTCCAATGATGCAGTCCGTAGGCGTTCAAGCTGCTTACAGTAGACATCTGCATTGATGGTTTGGTTAAGTGGAAAAAGCTCAAAACGGTTCATCTCACGGATATTCCAACCGAACACTCAACATCACTTTGCAAGGGTGGAGATACTGTTTTAGCTCAGTTCCTGCGGCCCTCCTTTAGATACCCACTGCCGTTTGCGTGTAATGTTATGGTAGAGGACCCACATTTAATGATATATCACCATTCTGTCTAGAAATGGCTCATGCCTGTGACGGGTGAGTAGGGCACTGCAGATGTCAACTCACTGCTGCTTCTGTCGAGCCGTTAACCCTATAGACGGGTAGACTTCATAGATCGTACGTAAAGGGTAGACATGCGTAAAATGTACGTATTTTTCGTTTTTCTTGTTTTGATCTTAAATAAGACAAAATTAGTCAAAAATGACTTTTTAGTAGACTAAATGTATTATAGAAATGGAAAAGTACAAAAAATTACATTTAGAATATAATAAAATAATTAACCTTGCATGAAAAAAAATCATATTAAACTTAAGATTAGCAGAAATTAGGTATTAATTAACAAAAGGATTTCCAGTCCAATCTTTTCTACAACTTCAGTTTAATGCTGCACTTAGAGCATACTTTCAGCTGATGTTCACCACAGATAGGTGTCTTGCAGACGTTGCAGCCGGTCGTGGTATGTCTCCGCTTTTCGTAACTGCAGGAAGTGCAATACTTCCTCTTCTCAAGGAAGACGTTAGCTCCAGCTTCGGATTCTGATGTCAAGGGGCCAGGTTCAGGTATACCAAGAGATTCTTTTATGGAAACCCTCAACGAGGTTCTGAGAGTGGAAATTTCCAATCTTCTCCGCGGTTTTTCTTCGACTAATTTGTCGTGCAGACACAGCATGAAATTCAGTCGACTTAGTGGTTTCTTGTTTTCGTTCTTTCTGTAGTAATTATGTAGGTAAATTACAAGAGCGATAATGCACGCAATGTTGATCATATTAAAAATACGCACATTGGCCACCTTTGATTCCTCCTGCTACAACACATACTTTTGCACATTTAATATATAGTGTCCACTAAGCCTTTCGTTGCGTTATAGGTCATGACAATTTCCGGAGAAATTCAGGTGAAATATAATGAAACTCTGTTTCAACATGTTTATGGTAAACAAATGTAACGTATGTGGCGGTGGGAAAGGCAAAAGTTGGTCTTCGGATTTGACTCGCGCGCCGTAGGCTGGACATTACTGTAATGTTACAGCCTATCTTTCTTGTGGTTGTATACAGCCAGTCAAAAAGTATAATATTTTGGTGCGTTATGCAATGACCAAGAGCGAATAACAACTTATAAAACCATTCTATCCATGCACACCCTCAAATAATAGAACTTTTTATCTTTTCTCAAAGATGCAGACACAACCCCCCCTACCCCATGGTCACGGTAGTAATGTGGTTTCGAACTCCATGACCGACCATCCTGACCGTTTTTCAGGGTCTATCTCGCTCTCACAAGGTGAATATTGGGATGGTACCTTAAGTAAGATCCCAGCCGATATCTTCCCAACCCTCTACCTAGCCTATCCCGGCCTGAGATAAAGGTGCTAAAAGCCTATAAATAAATTCAGTTTTCAAAAATACAAGAAGTTTATAAAAATGAGCATTTAAAAGTCTCTGGCTCGCAATTGAATGAATCTAATGACTTTCCATTTTGTATTTCCTCCTTCATCTTAAAAGAAGAACAGCCGACTGTGGTAGTAGTGTGGTCTCAGGCTAAAGGCCAGCGTCTGCAAGGTTCTGGGCTCGAATCTCCGCTGGAGCAAGGGTGTTTGTGGATTTTAAACACCTAACCTTTAGTGGTAGACGGGCCGAAGTCATTACTTACTAAAATAGCCCAAACCACAAAGTTTTTTTTTAAAATTAGAGCACAATTTGCAGCCATTTATTTTATGTCTATTTCGATGCTGAGCATCTTCAGTGTGGGAATCTAGTAATTTTAGAGACTTTTTTAATCAAGTGATTTTTTTTAATCAACAGTGCGCTTTTACCCTTAGTGGGGCACTATGTATAGCACTATCTAAATTTGAAATTTTGCTGTAGGGCTCTACCATTAACTTGGCCTCCCCAAAAGATAAGTGCTTTTAAATTTTTAACCGTTGCGGCGCAAAACGTGAAACGTAGGTGCAGAGAGGTACAAAAGAAGTCTGGTAAACTATCTGTTTTCAGAAAAAATGACTGAGAGTGGTTACAACTAATTTGGGTCCCCAAATTATATGTGCTTATAACTTTTCAACGGCTGTTGTGCAAAACGCTAAACGTTTGGGTGCAAAACGGTGCAAGACGATTGCAATATGTTGCACTATGTGTCATGGTCTGATTTTCGAAATTTGTCTGTAGGGAGGGCTACCATTAACTTGGCCTTACAAATATAACAGCTATTAAATTTTTAACCATCGCGGTGCAAAACGCAAAACTTGTCCAAACGGTCTAAAACAAGTACAGACCGGTACACTATCGGTTTTCAAAAAAATAACTGATAAGGGGGGGGGGGGGGGTTAACTTGGTCCGCAAAATATATGTACTTATAACTTTATAACCTCTGCGGTGCAAAACGCGAAACTTGGGTGCAAAATGATGCAAAACGAGTCGAATCTGTTGCACTATGCGTCATTCATTGTCTGATTTTTTTTTTAATTTTGCAGTAGGGGGCTACCATTTACTTGAAGCCCCCAAAATACAAGTGCTTATTACTTTTAACGGTTGTGGTGCAAAACGCAAAACTTAGGTAGGAAACGGTGCAAAACGAGTCTAATCTCTTACACTATGCGTCACTGTCTGATTTTTTAAATTTGCTTTAGGAGCTTCCATTAACTTGGCCCCCACAAGTTTAAGAGCTTATAATTTTTAACCATTGCGGTGCAAAACGCGAAACGGGTGCAAAATGGGTGCTAAACGATAGGCCGTGAAAACTTTCGCTTTTACTTGTTAAAGTATTGTTGCCGTGAAAAACATATAACTTTTGGACAATATAAAATGTTAAGAATCTTCTCTCATGTAAACATAAGCTGTGATTAACATTATGTGAAAATTAGTTTGGTCGATCCAGAAATCTTGGATACGTTTTTCTTGAAATTCAGTTAGCACTGCAATCCTACAAACAACCGCGTAGGCTCCGAGGGTCCTCTGATAACATCTTATATATATATATATATATATATATATATATATATATATACATTAATTTTGAAAAATAATTGGCAGCACTGATAACTGACGTTAGAGTTGCTTACGCAAGTTATCAGAAGTTTTCTATTCTGTTAAAAAAAATGTTTATGCCAATTAGATGTGGATAAACCTAATGTACGGAAAGAAATTGAAAAAAAAAATTAAAGTACGCTGGCAACACTGACAACGCGGACACCCAAAATATGTTTCTATTATGTTGCAAACTATTTTTGCAAAATTTTGTGCTGCTACGTCCAACGTAATGGACGCAATTTGAAAAACTAAATCGCTGAAAACGGTGGTAACACTGACAACTGGGAGCAATATCCAACCCTTAATATGAAAATATTGTATTATAATTGGACGTGCGTACGTGTGAAAAAAAAACTAGTTTACAAGGTTTCACTCTAACTAATAAGTGAAGATTATAAAGTAAATGAATGTCTTGTGGTTCCAAATAGAACAAACTTACGAATAAGTTTGCTCTATTAGGATCCACAACACATTCACTTTTTAAAGAAAACGGTTGAGTATTATTTCTGATCTTCAGTACATTAAAATCACCTTTATTGAGACAAAGCCACATATAATCTCTTTGGAAGAAATTGCTTCTAATAGCTTGTAAAAGTATTCGTCACACAAATGATATCTTTAACAGAATACAGACACTTCAGGCAAATTCAGCTGCTAGTGCCATCTCTTGGTTGTTTGCGTGAACGTTTTGCACAGTTAGAGTCAGGAAATTATTACTAGACATGAATTCAAATGCAGAAGTTTTTTTTTTTTGTTTTGTTTTCATTCACTTATAGTAGAACTTAAAATGAAAAAAATCGAGGAATAAAGGATTCGTGTTTCAAGTTTCGTCAGTTTTGCCGTTCGAGGTGCTAAGATCACCGAAGTAGATGATCCACCTTCTGTCGTGAGAAGTTCAACTTCATGAGTGTCCATAATAGAATGATACTTAAAATATACGTCAAGAGAAACATAGTTTAAAATGTATTTGAAACAACTGTGTGTGTTCAAGGTGTGTTTCATTGCTTCTATTACTACTAGAATTAATCACGAAGAGGCGAAACATGCTAGACATTAAGGAAAAAAAAAAGTACGTTGGTTTAATTTCCTTAGCTATCAGCAAAGCATTTGATACAGTGCAACCTCATTTATTGTTGAACAAATTATATGGGCAGTTCAATTTATCTAAAAAAAATTAAAGCCTGTAAATGGTTTCAAAGTTACCTACATAATACAGTAATAAGTATCAAACTTGGTAATACTATTTCCAAAGGTGCCGATACCCAAATTGGGGTACCACAGGGATCAATCCTTGGTCCCAAACTGTTCAACTTATTCATTAATGATCTTGCACTATCTGTGAAAGGTTTACTTGTTGATTGTCTCTTATTTTGCTACTCTAATTCTTTAGATCAATTAACTCACACTATTGAAACTAACATTCCGGGCGTGCTTAACTGGACAACACAAATAATCTAAAAGTTAACCCAGCAAAAACACAAGCATTAATCTTATCAACGGACAACTGCAGACGTTCCGTAACTGACAGAGAACTTCAGATAGGAAACAATAAGATATCTATAAAGTGTTACATTGAAATAACTAGGCATGCCTCTTGATTCTAAACTATCGTTTACGCAACATGTTAAAAAGGTATTCTCCAATGCTGTGCCGAAAATCAAGATTCTTCAGTACATAAGCAATTATCCACTTATCACTCACACAGTAAAGTACTATACCTCGTATATTAGACCTATTCTTGAGCACTATGGTGCAGTTCTGTACGGAATCAACCAACCAAACAAAAAATATTGAAACGATGCAAATATGGGCTATTCGGATGATGCGGAAAGTTCCGCTCTCACTCTCGACCTCCAATCAGTGTTGTTGCCTACTCTTGAATCTAGAAGGGAATACCTTTTCTTGTTACAAGTGCACAAAGCTATTTATTCGGCACACCACCGAACATTAAGTGAATTCATACCTATTTCCGACAATAAGTTTTATAGTAATTTGCGTTCTAACAACTCTAACAATGTTCACATTCCGAAGTGTAATAATACAAATAATGGCATGAAATAATTTGCTTATTTGTAGAAGAAAAGTTTGGAACCAACTTCCAATTGAACTGAAAAAAGAGGGAAATCTTAATATTTTCAAAAGGAAAATTAGGGACGTAATATATGACTACTGAATAGTGAGCACGTCAGGCCATCATTCACTCACATACTCACTCATTGTACCAGGTGCGTAAATATGAAACCGGAATTTATGTACAGAAAAGACACAGTGATTGGATGACAGTGCTAAGAATTATTTTATTCGAAGTATTGGCCATCGCTAGCGATACATTTCTGCCATCGTTCCGGCAATGTGTGGATGCCAGACCAAAAAAAACTGTCTCTTGTGCTGCAAACCAGTCATCAAGCCATTTTCGTAAGATGTGAAGCGCTGATCAGCAAGTGCGTGTACCATGGATGAAAATAAATGAAAATCGGAAGGCATCAAGTCTGGTGAGTAATCCACATGCGGAAGGATTTCCCAGCCAAACGTCGCAATCATTTCCTTGATCGGTTTTGCTGTGTGGGAGGGTGCATTATCGTGAAGCACAATCACTTTATGTTGTCTTTGGTCATGTTCTGGTGGTTTTTCACGCAAAGCTTGCTGCAAATCCATCATTTGTTGTCGGTAACGTTGGATATTAACGGTTTCGCCAGGTTTCAGCAGTTCATAATAGATCACTCCCTTCTGATCCCACTAAACACAAAGCATTGTCTTCCGCCCATAGCGATTTGGTCTTGCAGTCGATGTCGCCGATTCTCCTGGAGTTACCCATAATCTTTTACGTTTAGGATTCTCGAAATAGATCCATGTTTCGTCACCAGTCACATTTCGATGGAGAAATGATTTTCTTTTGTACCTGGTGAGCAGAATTTTGCAAGTGTTTTTTTTTGGTTATCCTACTGTCGTTCAGTCAATGCATATGGAACCCATTTTCCCACCTTCTGAATCTTGCCTATGGCTTTTAAACGTATGGAAACTGCTTCTCGTGTCACATTTAATTGCACCGGGAGTTGTTGCGTTTGAGCGTTATCCTCATCCAACAAAGCTTGCAATTCGCTGTCTGCAAACTTTTTCGGTGGTCTTCCACGTTCTTCGTTTCTCATGCCAAAATCGCAACTTTTAAATTTTGTAAAGCACGCATAGCACTGTGACTTACCAAGAGCATGATTACCGTAAGCTTCGACAAGCATGCGATGCGATTCTGCAGCAGTTTTCTTCAAATGGTAACAAAAAATCAATGCTGTCCACACATCGTAGTTTGTAGGTACAAATTGCGCCATGTTCAACGCTATTAAACACTACACTATGACATGAAACTTGAGACATGAATCTGGTTGTGAGTTGCAAATCGTTATCAGCAGTCAAAACAAGCAAGTTGCGCCAAGGACGCAGTTTTACGGTAACCACAGTGACAGCTAACGCCGTCGATGCACAAATTCCGGTTTCATATTTACACACCTGGTATATAATCAGATCTTTCAACTATTCACTATTGCCCAAAATGTATCTTTTGTTTGTTTTATCATGATTTGTTTGTGTGTGTTTAGTTTACCATTATTATATTATACTTTAACTGCATATCATTAGCATGGACATGTATAGGGTACTTATTTTTGTAACTTTTCTATCTCTCTCTTTGCATTATTTTTATAGATTTTTTATGTTCTTTTTTATTACTGTAGGGCAACAAGCTCTTCTATATGTAACTATTACCTATGTAAAATAATTGTCTAGCTTAATGCAACCCTACAATAAACAATAAATAATAATAATTGCTAAATTGTTTCTTGAGGTTTAATCTGAAGCACCAGCCTTTATCATAATGTGAGTGACGTAAAGAGGTAGTATAAAATTGAACACAATGCACAAAATTATAGCAAGTCGCAACGACCACCACTTAGCCCACCCAAATTACTTCTATTTATCTTGCTGTTAATTTAGGTACTGCTTCACTATCTCTGTCTCTCATGCGCGCACAGCCTCTCGCTCTTCTGTAGCAAAAACCAGCAATCAGCATTCGCGCATTTTTTTTTCTACAAATGCATGACTTCACATAGAAGAAATGAAAGTAAACACAGTGAGAAAACAGTTTACAAAGGAAAAAAAAACAGGAATAAATTTTATCGCAAGCAAAGATACATTGTGAGTGACGGGGTCACAGTAATAGGGGCAGTGAGTCAGGACTATGAAGAGAGGAAACGGAGAAGGAAAGAGAGAGAGAGAGAGAGGAAGGGAGAAAAGACAGGAAACTTAAAGAAGCAAAACACAGCACCACACATCTTGTAAACTTTAAAAAAATATGCAGACGCTTGGTTTTAGCATTCATTAATTCCTTTACAAAATTCTTCCCGCATCTGGAGGTTAAATTTAAAATTCATAAGATCCACTGGAACTCGAGAGTTGAGACACATATTAACAGCCACGATTCTTAAATTGCTAGTATACAAATGCTTTTTTGTTCACTTGATCTCGGAGTCAAATCCGTTTTGAATTTACTGAAGGAAATGGTTTGTGGATGGAAAATGTGTTTTCATCGAAATGTACGTCAGAAAATAATTATTATGTTTTCTAAATTAGAAAAGAAACGGTGCAAGTTAGTTTCTACGGCTTTCCCAAAATTTGGATTCTTCTGATCTTGTGAGTGTTGATTCTACCCATTTCAAATATAAATTTATGGTAATGAAAACACCTAATTTGATGGAAATAACTGGGAAGAGAAATATGCAAAGAAAAATAATTAACATACTTTGAGAACTCGATAGAAGAAAAACTGCCATCAAAGATGGATTAAAGTGTGTAGAAATGGAGGAGCAAGGAAACACATTCACACATGCAATAGGCTTGCACACAGCCACACACGCCTACACGGATAGGAAGAAAAAATCATTCTGAAGGAATATCGAAAATGATATTTTCATCATTTCTGACATTCCGTGCCTCCCTCTCTGATTCAGTTTATCCACATCTGTCAACAAATGTTGTATTCTGTTGCTTTGAAACAGATTCAGTTTCGACAATGTTCGGATTCGAACTCAGAACATTTCACATACAAAATTGTTGATCTACGCACTATGGAGGATTTAATAAGTAGTGGGTTTTCTGTATGTAATTTAGCATCTTGGATTTTAATATTTCATAGCGAGAGTAATTGCGAATGTCGCATTTTGAGAAATAAATTCGTATTAAGTTAAGATTGAATTCACGAAAAGAAAATCGACATTTGCATGAAGCTTGAAATGTACTTGCATGAAGCTTTATATAATCACGTTTACATTAGAATATGCGATTTAAAAAATAAAAGAGGACAAAAAGGAACTATTATTCAATGGCTTCAATAAGCTCCTCATTAACGCGGGTGATGTATAGTAGGATTAATAGGGAACGATATGTATACTACATGGTGAACTCAATGTGCTAGTAGAAACTTTCAACAAGACATATGACGAACGCGGAGAAACCGAAACATATGGTAACAAACCAAAACACGAAACAAAACAGTGTAAAACTGTATCAAAGAGAAAATAAACAAAAAATTGATAGAAAATATTCTTGGCAAGGTTTCGTTAACATGTCAAAGCATATGCAACTATGTTAGTACTTCCGTGTAGCCCGTCTCGAACACCTCATGTAGGAATGAGTTTGACATGGTTAGTCTTGCTTTCAGAGCATAGTAATATTTCAGTCACGTTGTACTATCATGGCCAAAATAATGTTCACATGACTTTGTTATACACGATTTTTCTCTAAGCCTACAAGATAGGCCACCCAACTAACGTTGAGTCGGCGGTGTGTGATTCTGAGAGAGTGTGAGTGAGCGACCAAGGGTTGGAATTTTCTTTTCTTTAACAGAAAACATTATCACATGTCCTGGGTTCTGAAAAATATATTTATGATTTCTTGTAGTATGTAGCAAATAATGAAAAACTTAAGAGAGTCCCACTTCAAACAATAAAATACGAAACCTAACACCATTTTTATTTTAGATGGGCCACTAGTTGAAGGGTACTGAAAAGTTTAATTCAAATTGTTCAATAGAAAAGATCCTTACTGAATATGGAGAAACAAAAATGAACTTTAAAACCCATGGTTTCTTTCTTTTTTCTTTCGTACTGAATTCCATAGAACACTAACGTTATGCATGAAAAACAAGAGAAAAGGTCTGTTTCTATCATTTGTGAAAAATAGGACACGATGCACGATATTTATGCTTGATAATTTCTGATACTATGTTGTTATTTACGTTATTTTGTATGGGTGTGCCTATGATATTGTGTGTGCGTGCATGTGATAAACATCGAAACAAGTATGCTTTCTTCCGAGCACCGTACTTTACTTTGTAGAACGTTGGTTTCGTATTCGGGAGGACCTCGGTTGAGTACCAGCGGCTGACTGTCCTGACAGGTTTTCCCAGTGTTTTCCTCAGCTACGCCAGGCATATACAGGGATGGTACACTTCGCATCAAAAATATTGCGACAGCGAACGCCGTGCAGCTAGGTAACCCAAATGGCACCTTCTTATCCCGTAATCGTTTGTAGTAAACAGACTCCCGCTTTCTCCTTCCTTCGTCTCACTCATACTAAAATCAAATAGACATGTATTAGTATCGATAAAATGAAAGCGAGACTAATCAATATACATAAGTTGATCAAGGGAGAAATTTAAACATACAATGAAACATTGAAACCGATGGATGTCTGTAAAACAGAGGCAGAGAGAGAGAGAGAGAGAGAGAGAGAGAGAGAGAGAGAGAGAGAAAGAGAGAAGGGGAAATAGAAGAAGAAGTACAGATAAAAAATATGGAATTTAAACGTAGTAAAAAATATTAAGTTCAGTTCCCACAGTATAAAGTTCAGTTCCCACCAATCAAATCTAACAACAAGAGAGAAGTGAATTTATATTTTTGCAGGGTTATTCGAATATATAAAGGGTGCTTCAAAAATTCATTAAATCACTTTCAAAATGGAGACCAAACTTGGTGGTCAGATTAAATACTTATGATTTCCAGTGAAACTCCAGAGTTTTGATACACATCTAGGATAATGTCAAATGTGTAACACACATTGTTTGTTTACGCGGGTTAATCTGCAAATTCGGTGTGGTTTATTAAACATACTGGTTCGGAATACTTTGAAATCAAGGATTCTGCCAGGATTTTCAGATTGGGGGCGTAAAGTCAAAATTCGGAGGGTGGACGAAGAATTTTGCAGAGTTTCTATCAACGTTTGTCCGCAATATGTTAAAGTTGGGGGTAGTCTCAAGGATTTGGGCTGACATACCCTACAGGGGCCGGGGTCTAGCGGAATCACTGATTGTAAAAAAAACAGTAGATACTGTAGGCCATGCTGACCCATTGATTCGATTTATACTTGATAACCCGTAGGATGAAGGAGTGATTTTAATTATTTCATTCCGTTTGAACAATGTTTCTTTAAGGGGAGACCAGGACCGGAGATGTGACCCCGAGAACAACAAAAATACGACGCCGAGATTTCCAGTTAAATAGGGTTTCCAGACCGGGTCAATCGGGGTACCGGGTCATCGAAAATGCCCCGAAATTGGCTCTGGAAGACGCACAAAAGGAGAGAGTGTGTAAAGTAAGAGAAAAATAAAGATAAATAGATAGAGAGAAGAAGAAGACAAAGACGCAGCAAAGATACGATAACAATACAGCAACAAAGAAAGGAAGAGAAAGAGACCAATGAAAAACATGAAAATTACATTATGGTTATGCTAAAAAGGAAACACACGCACTGTTTACTCGGATTCTGACCAGTGATGCTTCGTAGGTTCTCCATAACCCGCAGATAAATCTGTTTGAATACTTCAGTGTATGTGAAAAAGAAACTGGCTGTTGGGGAAACGAACCCAGGTTTTCAAATTAGAAGTCCCGCACGCTAGCGATACTCCACACTTGGCTGTACCCAAAACTTGCTTAACAAATGATATAGGAGTTTCATTCTAAGAATAATTACATGAAAAGTGCATATTTATGATCAATGACGTGTTGTTAACTTTCCTCGTAACCCCCTGACACTTGATTTGAACTTTCCCAACCAGCATTCACAAATCGTCTTCCTTGCTATAGTGACTCAGTTCCTCCACTCCACAGCCGGAAATATTCTCCGTTTTGTATGAGGAGAGATTATTAGATTATTCACGATTGTTTTGTAAAAAATAAATTTGGCTTGAACAGGATTTGAACCCATGATAGTTTACTCTCGGACTGCAATGTCCAGCGCGTTTCCCCTACTCCATTCTGCCAACGAGCTCAACCTCTATGAATAACTAAGTTCAAATGCGAGGAAAATGTAAAATTGAGTATATGTGTTTCATTTTGTCTGTATGTATTGTGTGGTAAGTAAATACATGTGTATGTATGTCCTTTTTGTCATGACAAATTATGAAATGAATATATTATGGCAGTTTTACGAACAAACCCAGTTTAGGATAAGTATTGCCATATTAAGATACGATCATTTATTGTCGTTTATTTTAACGTAAACCAGCCTGAACGAATCTAACATCACCAAAAGAAAATTGTCATTAGCAAATCTAGAAGTTAAAACTTCAATTAAAAGTTCTAATATACTTCGTGCAATGTGATAAGTTCAACGTAACACAAATTTTAACTTTTGACAGATTGTATTGTAAGTATAATATCGCGCAATCTGAGCCTATTTTGATTTAACTAGTTTCAAAATATCCTGTTCAATTTTTGTGATACATTTTCAGTCACAAGTTAGACACCCATCGTCCCCATGCCTGGCGCTCTACGGTGCACTCAGCCTCGTATCAAACTGAGTGCCAGAGTGCTCTTAGTACTCCTGGGCACCTTGGGAAGGTAAAGTCAGTCGAGCGTGGGACTGACCACTCCACCGCACTTCGTACCGTAGGTCGAGATGTGGAGCGCTACCTCCACATCCCCATGCGTCGTTCACGGAGTGTGCGAATCGAACAGGTGATAGCTTTATCTTTACCGTTATTAATTCTTGTAACTGAGAAACAGACAGGTAAAAGCGAAACTTTTCCAGATGTTTCCATGAAATTTGCCACAATTGTTCACAAAACCCACTTTCGACACTGTAAAAATAATTTTGCGAAACAAAATTTTACCCCCTCTTTTGGTGTCCAAACTGAAAAGTTAAGTAGATCGAGATCGAGAGATGCTACAATATTTTGTAGACATAATACAGCCTTCACGAAAAGGCCAAGAACAATGGAGAAAGACTGATAACTTTCGCGATTTCGAAAACCCTACTGGTAAAGAGCAAGTACTTTGAACACAAAGACATACACAAATACACATGGGTATCTCCGGACGGCAAAACTCTCAACTAGATCGGTCACGTATTAGTAGACAGACGAAAACACACCAACACAATGGATGTTAGGTCGTACAGAGGAGCGGAAGGTGACACCGACCATCAATTAGTGATCACAAAAGTAAGGGAGAACTTATGCATCGCGAACAGAAAAGACAAGGGGTCAAAACATTTTTCATTTTTTTTTTCATTTTGGGACCCACCTTCCACCCCTGTCTCTATGCATTCTTTGCACAAAATGGGTTGTGCACTTCCAAGGGCGTGCAGCACGAGCAGTTGTTCGCTCTTCCCATTTTGGGACAGGCAGTCCCTAGAGATTCTCGGATTGCCGGTATTCCG
>JAGDQP010005205.1:0-79947 GCA_022664845.1 Lepisma saccharinum
AGTAATGCAAATTTTGTTGTTTACTTTCAGACTCAAAGTCAAATAAAAATGAAATTGGAACTACCGATTGTCGTTACGCTTATCGCATTAAATCTAATATGGTTAATGGCGGTAGAAGTGTATTGTATAATACACAAATTTAAGTGTTGTAAAAGGCATACTAAGGCTACCGTTCTTTACGACAATTTT
The DNA here is from genome assembly GCA_022664845.1 of Lepisma saccharinum. Lineage (NCBI taxonomy): Eukaryota > Metazoa > Arthropoda > Insecta > Zygentoma > Lepismatidae > Lepisma > Lepisma saccharinum. The sequence continues at coordinate 190 of JAGDQP010005205.1, forward strand.
AGTATGTCAACAAAGTCACGTGACGACTCCGTACGTCACGTTGACATAGAAACAAATGATCAAGAAATTACATTGAATAAGAAAAATTTAAATGAATCAAAAGCAACCCAAACGGAACAATTGACTTCAATTGACATTGAAAGTGCAAGGAAAAACGTCGCAACACCGACGATTCAAATTTTTTATATTAAAAAGGAAATAAATACTACAGCGAAAGACATACCATTGTGCCTAATGTAAGAAGTTATAAATGAGGGATTCCAAGTAAAGGTACGACGTCATACGAATTGCTGTCATGCGCGCTGGGCAGTTTTTTTTTCTCAAACTCAGAATATATCACGCCTTGAACTGTAGGATGTAAACATATTAAATGAATTAATTATGTAAATTAAAAGCAAATATTTAGAATTAGTTTTAATATGTGTTATAGAATGCCTTGTTTTGTCTTGGATATGTGATTGAGAACTAGCGTAGGTGAAATGTGTGTGATGGTCAGATGACAAAGTGGACTAGCGAACACACACACACACATATGCACACACACATACAAAAGAAAAAACACTTGTAGAGTTAACACACGAATGGAACACCAAATAAATGGAGCAATCCAGGCACTAACACGTAATAGATTCTTTACTTGTGTAAGGGAAATTTCCCTCACATAACACAAAAAGAGCAACACACACACTTGCACAAAAATGAAGAGAAACACAAATTCTGTTAATCAAGCAACAACACAAACGCCGTATCTTATAGATTAAAAACACGGTAAAATAAGAAATTATTCCGCACAAAACTAAATTTTTCTTCTCACAACAAATCATTACAAGTCACTACGAGTGCATTTACAGAGAAACTGAAAGAGGACGACGCTTCCTTACGCCACACCTAGGTGAAACTATGCCCTAGCCTCAAGGCAAGGTACATAAAATTCTGCTGCGTGGTCAAATTAAGTCAATAATTCCTTTGTAAACCACACTGTCAACCCTCCACCTTGAGTCGAGACTATGTTTCTCTTCCCATCACAAGATAAGGAGAAAGAGATAAAGTTTCTCCGCAGTGGTCCACGCGCAGTCTAGCCAGTTAACCTGACAGAAAATATAACTAGAAATTTCCCTCTGATTTTTCTCATCATTTTAAAAACTTCGTAAAAATATCCTAACTTAATTCATTCATTCTTGTTTAGAACTACTACAAATAAACCTTAAGATATTACATTAATTAATTACAATTCTACGGTTCAACAAACTGGTTTTATACTGAAATCAACCAATATGTGAGAGCACGTGTTTTCATAAACAAATATATGAAGCCAGTTGGCTACAAAACACATGAAGTGACAACCCGTTATACTGGAATGTGCAGAAAGGATATGTCAGAGCCTTCCCAGTGTTACAAACGTATATGTGTAAAAATATTATAACCATAAATTATTTTGAATATATAAAGAAACAATGTAAAATTGATATAATGATTGTGTTGATGTTATGTATTTTGTTTGCCTAAACTAATGCTGTTGTATTTTGTAGGAGATGACATATGTAAAGATTCTAATCGATACTAAAAGATAAATTGATTCGTCAATTCCCGTTGGGAAATAAATAACATAATTATCAAACTGTAAGTATGTAATAAAATATATATATATAGCTGTGATTTTGTATAATATGTACGACAATAATTAAGATGGCAGCATCACAAATTGTAGGTAACTAATACAAAAAAAGTCTGCATGTGTCTGTAAGTATATATATATATATATATATATATATATATAAATATATATATATATATATATATCGTACCGATCTCAATAGGTAGATTTTTCTTCGAAATCTACCTAAAAATAAAAGGGAATTATTCAATATTTATAAGGGAATCACGTGAACTGATCAGTCACAAAAATTACCTTTGCCATTTGGTTCTAACCTGTAATGTGTAAAAATGTCAGCCATAGACTCAACCATTTGACAATTTTGGATACTAATTTTTAGAAATACCGATGTGTGTATATTTGTACAGGGTAATACATAAATATGAAGATACTTTCAGTGTTCAAACAGCTGCGCCAATCTGACCTAATCTGTGGGTAATGACAATTTGGTGAACGACTGCACGTGGTCGGGGTATGAGCATCATGAACTCAACCTTGGCTTCAGTTCGAGAGATAAATATGACGTATAATTTTAGGATAGCTTGTTCTCAGAAGTTCAAATGTAATGATATTTGCCACCTACGTTTAGATGTTTAGGAGACAGGAATTCTGAAATTTGGAACTTCGCTTTCTACGTGTGCTTAATTTGGCGACCATTTGGAAATATGCTTTTGTATTCGGTTTAAATCTGTAATGCGCGAAAATAACTGCCATAGACTAAACTTTTTTGATAATTTTATGTAGGAATTTTGAGACAATTAATTTGTGTCTATTTTGTTGTTATATTGATAAAAAAGAGTATTATCTAAAATAGTATATGCTACAAAAAATAATTTTACTCACAAATTATTGTGAAAAGTATTCCAATTTTTAATTTCCAATATTTAGACAAATTAAATTGAGAAATTCAAAATTTGAGAAAAATGTTGACACAGGAGCTTATGTTTGACGCAAAATTAAAAGTTTCAGGCCAGTTCATTCACATTTTGTTTATAAAAAGTACGTATATATATAATATTATTGTTCACTATACAAGATATTCACGATGTATATTATATATTACACATACGTGATCGCTAAAAAATATATATGCATTGTAAAGTAAGTTTAAATATGTAAAAGTAGGCATAGAAGAATTATCGTACGTGCTTACGCACTTGTAACATGTTTGCACAATAAATTGCACAATAGGGCTGATAAGGCGTTTAATTTTTGTTTTGTAATTAAAATTAAACCAATTTTGTCCACCGCTGAACCCATGTGTTACTTATGGTTCACAAAGATAGTAAAAAATGAATGGCTTTGTGTGTTCGCGTCAGTGGCCCCAAATTGAGCATACGTTGTAGGATGTCAAATTCTAAATTTCTGAATCCCTATCCCCTGAACAAATACACGTGGACGACAAATGTTTACATATTTTAATTCCCGGGAAGAAGATAATCTAAAATTTTATTTCAGATAACCTCTTTCCTATTACAAATTCTCGAGCTCTGTTAATGATGGGGGCTATGATATTCATACCTGCTTCACCCACTGTCATTACCCAAAGACGCGTCAGAAACCTGCAGTGGTTTTAACACTGCAAGTTTCTTCATATTTATGCCTTACCCTGTAAAAATAATCACAAATCGTTATATCAAAAAAATACTATTCAAAATTATCAAAAAGGTTGGGTCTGCAAGTGGAAAATAATATTTCCTGTAAATACCAACTGATCAGCTGAGGTTCCCTTGATAGTACAAAGTTATACTGCTAAACTAACTTAATTTTTCATGATATTGTCTTTGCAATTTTTTTCAGAATTGCCTCAAAAGAGATTTCATGGGCAAGGTTGTTTTCTGTGTGTTGAAAAGGAAGTGTAAAGAAAACGCTTACAATTTGAATTTGTTCACTACTTTTTGGCATCTATAGATCAGGACGGGGCTAGGGTAGGAGCAAGGATGCACGGAGGAGTCGGCCAGGGCCTAAGTTGAAGGTACTATCCCGGTATCTACCTCTCATGGCTCAGGAAAGTCTTTGGAAAATCCTGAGTGGAGGTGGTCCGTCGCTGGTATCGTAATCAGGTCCTACCAAATTGCGAAACCAGCGCTTTACCAATTAAGCTACGAGCGCTCAATATAAAAAACAAATCGCTTTTTCTCCGTCTGCAAGCGTAACATAGTTTTAGTTCTACGCATCACTGAAAAACTACGTTCACTTTTGGGATTTTTATTCCATCATTGCTCTTCCAACTTACATTTGAGCTTGAAGTAAAAATCAATCAACGGGAAAAACACCCGAATATTGAGCAAGAAATTAAATAGTCCCTTCAAACAAGATATTGCAAAAATTAACTACACTTTATTACAAGTTCGAAGTCTCTAACCCTCGTTTTAAATTTATTTGTGACTGAATCCATTTTGCGGAGGAATACAGGCATTCTCCAGTATTTTTGATATTCCAATTCGATTCTAGTACCTTCAACATAAAACTCATAAAGTGGAGAGCTAGTTAGTTCTTTTCCATTCTTTCTGTCGTGATATTCTGGTATTCATTTTCTTCTGCTCTAAACTTTGTGATCTGTAACTGCACACCGTTCACATTGTTGCGCTCTTTTTCGAGAAGAGCAAGTTTGCCCAGCCTTGCCTATCGTCATATCTTCTGTCTGGAAGCATTTACTGAGGGGATGGGGCTGTTAACTTCAGTAGAAGACGAAAACTAAACATATCATAAATTCAGCGTTTGTGATGTACTTTAAAATTCTCAACAGAACAGACAGCTATCACATTAAAAAAAGTGTAACGTGCAATGTTTTTCAATTCTTCTGCACTTATAAGAACTTAGACTGAAAATATTTCTGGGGGTGATTGAACTTCTGTAGGGGCTAAGCCCACCCAAGTCCCCCGTTCCGCCGCCCATGCTTACAAAGGAACATCGCAAATCGATAATTTAGTTTCCTAAGGGTATGCACGCATGTGATTAAAAAAATCAGAGATAAAAAAAAAGTTGATTAAAAAATACCCACTAAAATTATTAGGTTCCGCGCAGTAGGAGTCTTGAGTTGCTCAGAATCGAAAAGGATTTCAAATAAATTACTGCACGTTGTGCTCGGATTTTAAGATCAAGAGGATAACAAGAAAATTCATTGGATTCATCCAATTGCAAGTCAGAGGGCCGGTTTCTCCAACGTCGATTAAATATAGCTTAACCATCCGATAACTAACCGTGCGTTAAATTTTTAACCGTTCGTTAAAAATTTTCCATTTCACCAACGCTAACATTACAAATTTAATGAACCGTTTACAATCGGACCGTTAAGTGAAGAAACCACTTGATTTCTAAATTTCTCATAAGCTAAACGAATTCTGATTGGTAGAGTGAAAAGTTGTGTACACCGGCCTGACAAATGAACCTCGCAATCCGCAAGCAATGCAATAGGTGGCTGGCGCTTGTTCGTGTGTGTTTAATACATGTGTGTATGTATGTATTCAAATGATCTCCAAATAAATGCCAATAAAATAATATGACAATCCGTTAACAGTAAACAAGGCAAGAATCTTATCCTCTCCCGACTTCCGGAAGCAAGCTTCAGTACATATATCTTTTCGACACACTAGAGGAATAGAAACAGATGAGTTAAAAAACGTTTCTATGTCTGGATATGTTAATACGGATTGTTTCTCCTTTCGTTTACATAGCTAATTGCAGTGCTCAAAAGGTTGAGCCCTTCAGTCTTATAAATACAGACAGGACTAGTCAGTTTTCATCTATTTCATGGAAGTAAGTAATACTTTATGTTAGCTATTTCTGTTGTGTGGCGTTAAATGTAGATCCAATGTTGTTATTTTCATAATTTCGGATGCATGCAAGTATAATGAAATAAAGTCAAGCAATGGGGTGGCTCATGGATCAAGTTCAGTTTAGGTCACCCAGCCACTGAGAAATACGTACATTTTATACCACTCATTACCTTGCAAATAATTTACTTAGACACTTCTGTAAATACCTAGCGGTAGACAGCAACCCAAATTCAATTTCGAAAACCCATACTTAATAATAATTTACATAAATACGTACTGGATTTACTTTACATACAGGTATGGCGCCACATGGGGAATATCAATAGCGTCATTTCGTGTGCTGAGTATCATGTATTTGCTACATAATTAATGGAAAGATATCGAGGGGCGCCGGAAAGCATAGATAGGTTAGGTAAAGTCTGGGTAATTATTTTATCATTATACTTGAAGCACATCACATTTAACAGGCCATCCTTGTGTTCAGCTCGAACGCGGAAGTAGCTAATTAATTGCCTGTACTTGTTGCATTTGCAGTCTCATACTTTTATGGCCTAAATCTTTCTCCTGTGAATATTACATTTTTTGGCTTACCTAAATTGAACTTAACCCGGGACTGGGACACATTATTGAAGGGCGTATGCGTGTTCTTGCACTCACATCATCCTTGCTCCATATTGTTCATTGCACGGATCCGAAATAATGTCAATATCAATTGCAAGTACATTCAGCGCCGCATAACAGAAGTAGCTAAAAGTAAGAATTACTTAAAATGAAAAGGAATGACTTATTGGCTATAGTTAAAGGAGATATACTCGACGGAATTGCATTCTTTTTACGTAGTATGATCGTTATTCTAACTTTTCCTGTTTACATGTGAACATTTATAATACACGATCGGTAATGTTCAAATTACTTTCTTTACTCCACATCATTTCTCCTCCCAAAATATCTTAAATCGACGTTTCTGGTATGTACGAGCTACCACTCGTACTACCACTCTCCGAAACAGTTTTGTAAACTATATACAGACACGTATTAAAGAGAAGTATTCTCCTGAAATTATTTAAAAGGAATTATGTTTATCGTTAAGACGACGTGTACAAATGTAAAGCGACATTCTGCGTTTTTTTTTTTTTTTACTATATTGCCTTTCTTTTGTACGATAAATATTAAAAACGATGATCAAGTGCATAATTTATACCTTAGACCTAAATACGTAGCGCACACGTCTACTTTTCCTGTAAAACCATTCTTTAGAGCGCGTCTTCATAAGCATACCCATATAGGCCCCTAACATACTCGAACATCATATTTACATTGCCCATAAAGCAGGCAACATTGGTTTTAGATGTTTTTGATCTTTAATACTATTGAAATGCATTGTGCCAAGTTGTATATTTCATCAAGCAATTCTGTGGTTATGCTTTCCATTTCTTGTTTCCTGTTTTCAAACTTTCGAGATGCACAATCACTATTGGACCGTTAAATATTTAATTGACGAAAATCTGATGATTAAAGTTAACGACAGCTTTAACAAACCGTTAGCGTTAACCGATGTTGATGAAACGGTCATTTCTCCTAATCAGACGTTAAATGTGCTTAACGGGTTGTTAAATCTTTAACCAGCGTTGGTGAAACCGGCCGTAAGACTGTTAAATGGACAATTTTATAAACTCTTTCCGTTTCTGAATTTCAATTTGTATATGGCTTTAGGCATCTTTGGCTCAGGTCGGGATAGGGTAGGCAGAGGATGGGAAGGCTTCGGTCAGCATCTTACTTAAAGTACTATCCCAGCATTCAGAGCCGGCTCTAAGTCATTCGGCGCTTTGTTCCAAATTTTCGATGCGCCCTCGTAAATAGTAATTTAATACTTCCCGCTTTGATACACTCGCACCCGAAATGGTTGGCGCCCTGTTCGGGGGAACAGTTCGAACACCTCTCGACCCGGCCCTGCCAGCATTTGCCTGGTGAAACCAAGAAAACCCTGGGAAACCTGTCGGGATGGTCAGTCGTGGAGTTCGAACCGTCTGCAGTTGCACACTTGATGGCCGGATGTCGATTTACATGGGATTTTTCGGTGGGATCGACATCGATGTCAATGCTGATCGAAGTAGAATGGCAAACATTTTGCCAACATGTGAATAACGATCTTGATCCACAACGGTCTTATTGTCGATCTATGTGGTCCATGTCGGTCCATCTAGATCTGCCTCTTGTCTACATCGTCGTTCTTTCTCGCTGGCTGACCAATGTTGATCTATGTGTGATCCAAGTCGATCCACCCATATCTACCCCATACTCACATTATTGCTCTAGCTCCCTGACTGACCTATGTGGATTTACGTTGAATACAATATCTATGCTCTATTCATCTTGTATACAGTATCTGGAAAATGTCTTCCCTTAGTACATGGTATACAAACTTTTGAGGTAACCGTTTGGCTTTGTCTCGTAAACTATTGTCGATATTGTTCATGCAGACTACATGGCTTCCCCAAGTTACCACTGGATATAATTCAGTTACTACTGTATACTGTTTTAGTATCGAACTTAAACATTACATAAAAACGGAGCAGTAACTCTAGTATATATCTTCAATATTATGATTTTCAGTTGCATCGTACACAGCAAGCATTAGAAACAAAACATTCAACTGTCACCTTCGCTTTCCCACTTATGACGTTAACGTTCAAAACGACGAACAGCCGACTAACGGCCTGGGTAGTCCGAACTACATCGATCGGCACCATTCGACGTCGTACAGAACAATTAATATCTTCACGTAATTACCACACAAGACATAGATATTTAAATTTCACATATTTGAAATTCATTCCATAGCAAAAGAAAACATTTTAATGCTTTTTCTCGGTGGGCAAGCCCACTTACTTCCCAAGTGGGACTGACATTGAACAAACTCTGCAAATCTCACATTGGCAAGCACACCCAGTTCCCATATGGGACCCACATTACACAAAGTAGGCAAATGGACATCGGCAAACCCACCTAGTTTGCGTGTGGAAAATAGCTGGCTAAATGTGGACTAGTCTAGATCCGACGAGGTCGACGTTGGCCGATGTCGAGCCCATGTGGGTCCCACCTCGCTGCGCTACTGGGGATTTATAACTGGAATATTTCCCTTCTAAATTAATACAGAAATGAAAAATAGAAAATTGTTTAAGAGAAAAGAAAACATTAGGCAACAGTGTCAAAGTTTTCGCTCTTTCAACCTCATCGTTGTAATACATGGAATTTCATAATTTACTATACATCACATGGTAGATCACAACCAGTTAACTTTATTTACAAGTTGAGTATCTAAATAATAATTATTTTTAGGTTTTTTATTTACATATTTATTCGTTACATTTCTTTAGTTTCTTGTTTAGGTGTGTCAGTAAAATTAGGTCCTTTCTATTTTATTTGCATTTCTTGTTGTTACGGCGTTTATAAAGAAGATAACTTGTCAATATTATAAGAATAATAGCGATGTTTGTTGCTAGGTATGTGTATTTATCTTAACCAAGTGTGCATGTTGTCTGAACGCATTTTTATACTCGTGTCAATGAACAAAGTATAGTACCGTAGTACATGTATTACAAGTTTGGCTATTTTGATGGAGTAGATATTAAGTTTCATTAATAGCCAAGTTATTCCTTATTTACTATTTCATCTTATTTGTTTTGGTTACTAACTTTTCTTAATTTTAACTAGAAATAGAAAAAAACAAAACATCAAGTTTAAAATTATCCCAGAGAATATTATCAAGATCCAAACATAATTTTGGTTTTTCTTTAAAAAATTCAGTTACTGTTGTTGAATTGAATTTCAACTCGTTAAGTTTGTTTTCTAAGAGAGAAAAATTTTCATCATTATTCATAAATTGTGGTGTTTGATAGTGAAATTTGCTGGTACAATTTTGTACAGGATTTCAATGTCTTTCTTGTTTCTAGTACTGGAGAGTCTGCTATAACTGATTCCAAATCTTCGTACGAAATGAACAACTCTTTACTATTATTATTAGTAGCATTATTTAGAGTGATTAACTATCCTAGTTTAATTCTACTTGTAATATGTCCTTCTTAATTTGAACTAAAATCATTCCTGACGGTGTATATCCATCCATATATGATATTGGTATCATTTTCCGTAATTTGTATCTGACATTTATTATAGCTGTTATTATGAATTAATTCATTTAAAGAAGTGGATTTCAAATTTGAAGTTCAGTAATATTCTTCACAAATATACAGTAATCATTTCTATACACAATTATTATTATTATAAATTTTGTTAAATGCGTTTTCCGATCTGTATACAGTAGTAGGATAAATATATTAGATTTGCTTATTAGCTTTCAAAATTCCTAAGATTGTAATTCGAAATAATGGTGATAGGTTGTTTTCAGTCAAAATCGGCATTTGTAACAAAAGTGACACGGTCGTCGAAGCAACATCAAATTTCAAAAGTGAAACATGAACCGTTGAAAAGAATTGTATGTTTTAAAATATCATGGTTATTCATAAATTCTTTAGTATGTATTGATAAAAGTCGAAATGATAACTGATTGTTCAAAATATCCGAGAAAATATTCAAAATTTCTTGGTGTGCCGAATATTGATTAAAACAAAAAACAGCAGTCATTCCTTGCTCTGTAGTTAACTTACAATCAAGGGCGTCGCCAGGAATTTCCCCAAGGGGGGCAATATTAAGATAACATTATATGTTTGTGTGTGTCCGTCACTGTCACAGATGAAATTTACAGATGAATCATGAAGCGGAGCAAGTTTTATTCATTGATTTATTTATTACATACTATTATAGAACGTTCATTAGACTACAGTTTACTATTTTCTTAAGATAAGATAAAATTTATTTATGGGCGTACAATTTTATTAAACAACATTTTCTGGTTAGTTATTTTTCTCATTTTAGTAGTACTACCGTTTGTAATGGAAAGGAAGAAAGTACACAGCAAGATATGGCTGTGTTAACACTTTTTGGTGTCCCAGCACGGCAATAACTTGTTTGTGTTAAATCAACTCAACAAAACGTTGTTAATACGATGATCCAACATAATTGATGTATTTTGATGCTTATTCAACACAATATTAGTACTCTCATAATGTTGAATCCCCAAAATCACACAGTAAACAATGTTAACAAAGAGTTGTAGTCTCTTTGGGACACCGAAAAGTGTTTAATTAACACAGTCAATGTTCGAAGTGAGGGGCTCCATAGTTTAGTGGTTAGAGCGTTGGACTCATGTCCGCGTGGTTCAATTCCCGGCCGGAGTCCCACTTTTCGGCGTCCACCCAGCGTCGTGAGGAAAACTGGGGAGTCACGTGAATAAAGACGTGACGGCCACTCGGTCTAGAAAGCCCCTAATACGCCTGTTTGTGGCTAGATGACGCGCAATGCTGACCACACTGCCGTCACTCAGGTGGATGCAGTTCCACCAAACGCGGACAGAGGGCGTTGGGGCAGGCTCAGGACCTACTGGTCTGTAACGCCGGTGGTTATTATTATAATGTTTGCAGTGTACCAAATTCGCCATTTATGGAAAGGTGGTAATTCCCAGGCACCTATAGATACTTCCCCGAAATCTTATTTCCTTTCTACTTTCTATGGAAGAACTTGCTAATAGTTTGATGAAAGTTATAAAATAATATCAAACGTAAAACAAAATTGATATCATCATAATTTTCAAATTAACTTGATGGAATCTGAACTCAGAACACAGTACAAAGTTTTTTAACAGTGACTCTCGGTAACGACGGACACTAACGTATTAAACGTCTTTGAATAGTCAGAACCATCAAATGTCTGGCATGTTAGATCTCGTTGTTCATTACAATAGAAATTTATGTGGTGTGATCGATGACTATTAGATAATTTGAAGTCACAAAAACCGAGATGGCATAACATTATCAGACATAGAGGACTTTCAATAATTAAGGTAAATTTAAAACGGCGAGTAATAGCACTTTTATCAATTTTTGTATGGGATGTCGTAGATTAAAAAAATAGCATATTTTAACAAATATTAATAGATAATTTGTGTGCAAGAATTCCTATCGAGGAAAAGGTTTGCTAGGTAAACTTTCTGTTCTGCATTCTCTCAGCATCATCCATTCGGCTTGAACCAAAATTATCTGAAGACCTTCAAAGATTCAAATTCAGATTCGCTTTCAGAGACCTTGGTAATCAGGCTCAATTATTCAAAAAATATAGTAAAAAATGAACAAATCAAATGAGTCTAGTCATATTAGGTAAAAAAAAACTCTACCTGGAAATAATTCCGCAGAAGGAGATACTTTGCATATGTGTAGCACTAATACCCAGTAACAACATATAAAATATCAACACTCGTTCACGCTGTGGTACGGCCGCCATCTTGGAAAATGGCCGCCGATTTTCACTTTGTTTATCATATCTCGATAACCGTTGGAAATACGAAAAAAAAGAGACAAAAAATAAAGATCTTAAAAAATACACCTTTTTAGTTCTTATAACTTTTGTCCTATCTCTTACGGTTTTCGAGAAAAACGTAAATTCAAAAATAATACTTTTTTAAGTTGTTGGAAGTTTACCATGTAAATAACTTTTAACGCGTAGATTAATCTACAATTTTATGATTTTTTAATTTACGTTTTTCTCAAAAACCGTTAGAATTAGGACAAAAGTTATAAGGACCAAAAAGATGTATACGATTTTTTATGATCTTTAACTTTTGTCTCTATCATATTTTTCATATTTCCAACGGTTACCGAGATATGATAAAAACGTGAAAATTGGCGGCCATTTTCCAAGATGGCGGCTTTAACACAGCATGAACTAGTGTTGATTTTTGATATGTCGTTACTGGGTACTAGTACTACACATATGCCAACCCGTTTTAGGGATTTCGTTTCAGGTAAAACCTTAATATGACTGGACTAAATCAACAATGGCATTTTATAAAATGAGTTGAACAGTTCTTAAGAATATCTATCTAATGAAGTAATCCATAATTTGAAAATATTTGTTATTGATAAGAAATTTGAAATCCTGGGCTTAAGTTAGTGATCTACAAATATTTCGGCTAAAACAATTAGCTTCAACATGAAATAGTTCATTTCATTAATGTTAATGTTAGATGAGTCGCTGTTCGAAATTTCAGTGTTTTTCTTGATTTGTTCGGCATTTGAAAAAATAAAATTAAAAATAATTGTAAAAGAATGTGTATCTTACGATTGACTGATTCGTGATTTCTACTTTGTATATAAATACATTTGTGTGTGTGAGAGAGAAACTTCTTTTTATCAACTTTCTAGAGGAACTGCTTCAACTTCATAAAACAGGATAGGTTCACAAGAAATAAACCTTACATAATAGTACAATAATAGCATTCGTGTTTTTACACTTTCGATGTTTTCACATAGTTTGTTTGCTGGGTATAAATTGAAATATTTGTGCTTACATACATTAAAATGTTTATGGTTGAGGAAATGTAGCACGAGAATCTAAAATAGCTTCTTATGGAGTGAATGCAGTGGAAAGCATAAAAACATACATCAAATATTTGAAAATAGAATAGTATTTGGTATAAAATCTTAAATCCAGGGGGGGGGGGCAAGTGCCCCTCCCTGCCGACGCCATTGCTTACAATAAGCATTTACTGTTTCCATTTTTATAGAATGTAATGCTAATTGGATTGCTACTAAGATTCCTTTTACCACAGAGATTTGATTATAACTCCTATTAATACTGTATATTTCGTACGTCAACAATTTTTGTTTTTTCTCTAAATGATCGACTGTATAGGACAATTTTTTGTTCCTGGTACATATTAAAAATTGAAATTCCTAAGTCTAAAATACCTAGTAACACTAACCATAGAGTACATTTAGACCTGATTTTCATAGACGTGCTATCATTAGAATTAGTCTTAAAAGGTTGAGTTATAAATTCGTCCAATCCTGAGTTACAGTTTGTGGATGGTAATAGCTCATTTTCAATATTAAAATGTAAATGGCAAGGAATGTAGAGATTATCCATTAATAATACTGAAATACCATAATTATATAGGGTTAATCCAAATTCTGGAATAGCAATCTGTCTTGGCCCCTCTTCCAAAAGTTCATTTTCTCCATAACTGTGTTGCAACACTAAAAGAAGAATCAACGTCTTTGTCAGGAACATGATCGGCATGATCCTGTGGGCGAGACAAATATTCGTTTTACTACTTGATCAAGTAATTTTGTATACCTTTGTCTTAAATCCTATCTTTTAACTTCTCTCAAAACTTCTCTATTATTCTCCTTACGCTTATAATCTCCTTAATTAGAAAGTATCTATTCTTGATATACAGAACCACTTAAACTATATTGTTTCTATATTAGCCGTTTGCTATTCTTAAAAATTACTTTTTTCTACTCCTATAATATTTGCATTCCAGATTGCTTCATTTTCCTTTTCATTGTTTTTCCATAATATTAAGACTTTTCCATACACATTTCTAATAAAATTTCCTATTGTTTTCATTAGTATACTTCGTATCCTTAAAGAACAGTTAATTTTTTTTTTTTAGAAATAGGTCGTTATCTTCTATCTATAAACTATTAGAACAAGCAGAGTCAAGATTTCAGCCCGTCGGTCATCAAATGCTTCAAAATATCCAATTACATTCAATGGTCTATAATTCTTCTCAATTTGACATTCACTTAAAGCTATTGTGCATGAATAAATCACATGATTATGATTTTTCCTTTTGGAAAATCCACTATAGTTTCTAACAAGGTGAACTTAACAGTGAACTTTCATTCTATTAAAATTTTGGAATCACATGTGGTTATCACTTAAGTTTCCACTTCTAATCCGATTATTTTCTTTTCCAATCAAATTTTCCTTTTACCATCTGTCTGAGATGGCTTATGTCTATCAATTCGAACTTGTTTTTTCCATTATTTGTCTTATATTCCACTAAATAAGAATTTGGTGCTCGTTTTTCAAGACTCTTTCCTTTCATGTCAAATTTCTGCCTAAAAACTTTTGAACAATGTTTGTGTGGCTTTCCGTCAAACATCCGAACTTCCTTATCTGGTTGGAATTCCATTATTTTATTTTTCTTCTCTATGCTTATTCGATTAATCTCAATCAGTTTTTCAGAATTTTATAAGCAGTCTCTCGTACTTCTTCTAATAATCAGAATCTTTCCTCAGGTTCTGTGTAATTACGTGGCAATTTCATTAATGCTTCTAATGGTAACTTGGGGTCATATCCACGTAGAAGTCTAAAGCTAGATTGCAGAATTATGAATCGTTGTATTAGTCACAAGGTTCTCCCCTTTCATTCAAAGGTTTGAATTTGTTTCATTTTTGTTGGTAAAGTGACGTAATGCATTCTGTATTAAATCAGCTGGATCCTTGTATTTTGTGAGCATAAACTAAAGCATACAAAATGTCTTGTCTGAAATTGTCTGGAAACTCCTTGATTCTCTTTGATTTATGGCTACAAAGCTTGTCCATATTTATAGTACTAGGAATTCCATAAACAAGTACTATATCCTGGTAAAAATTGCAAAGGTTTGTGATTTTAAATCTTGTTCTGCTTACGCGATTACAAAATGTGTAGCCATATCACAGGTGACACAAATATGCCGATTTTTGTTAGAAGTCCCTGTAAGCGATCCAATTTCATCGTATGTTAGACATTCCATTACCGAATATTTGAGAAAAGTTAATGATTTTCGCTACTAGTTTCTTTCCTTTATGTTTTGTCATTTGACAACTTACACATTTCATAGTAGCTTCGTGAAAGAATGATTTCATTTTTGGCTTATAGATCCTATCTAAAGCTGAAGCGTACATTTACGCAAATACAAAATGTACGTACTCCTGAAACAGGCATAGAATGAATCAGAACAAACATTTCTTCTCGTAACGGTGAAGGAATACAAATTATTATTGTTTTCATGTTTTCAAATTTGTGTTGTCTGGACAATTTTTCTTCTTTAATTTCATAATATCTGAATTGTTTCTGAACATATCGATCTCCAATTACTTCTTTCGTTAATTGTTCAAATATCGACCTTTTTGTAATTCAACTATATATTTTAAGTTTTGGATGACTGTAAACCTTTCAACCCAAAATAATCTACTTGCAGTTGTACTCACTATGATTCTTGTCATTAGCTGCATCAATGAATTTGACACCTTTGGACAAAGATAATTTGAAGTCTTAAAAAATGTAATGCTTGAATTATCCGTGACCAATTCAAAGTGTCTTCCTATTAAGAAATGTATCATTGCTTAAAAGTAGCCAACACATTAAGCAATTGAATTTCATGTGGTGGTAAAATTCTTTCTGTGTCTATTAGAAGTCTAGAGTAATACAAAATTGAATACCAATTATCTTCTCTTCTCGGTTCTTCCTTGTTGTTTGCCTGTATAATACACTCCCAATGGCTATACCAGACCCTTCCACTAGTTTTGAAGCATCATAAACTCGCAAAATAGAAAGATTCACCAATTCTTGTTTAAGACGATTGAACGCTGTAAATGTTTCTGATCCCCATTCAAATTTCTTATTTTTACCTACTAGTTTCTGAAGCGGTGTACTTATGGTGGCATAATTAGCGATATATCGGCGCAAGTATTTAGAAATTCGAAGAAATTGTCTAATATTTTTTTACAATTTTAGGTAACTGATATGTCCTTATCGTGTCCAGTGTTCTATCTGAGACAGAATAGTCTATTTCATAAATCTTTTGTCCAAGAACTAAAATTTCATGGTAGAAGAATTTGCTTTTCTCTAGAGACAATTTAAGACCTGCGTCCTTTATTCTCTGGAACCATTTCTGTAATATAGCATATACTGTAATTCCAACTCATCATTCGAGTAGCACACGATGTCGTCCATTTACTTGGAGATGATTTCAGGTGCTAAATTGGCTAAAGTTTTAGACATTATTTGAAACCATATACTCGGGGACATTTTCAAGTCCCTCGAGTAAGGTACAATACATAAATTTTCCCGAATTTTGTAGTAAAAGACCCGTAGCGTCTCGACTTCCTTCAGCAAGACCAACTGTAAAATAAGCACTTTTTATGTCCGCTTGTACATACCATCTACGTCATCCGACCGTATTCAATACTTCTGACATCGATGGTAAACTAGCAACAGTAAACACCGCATTCTTGGTCCAAAACGTCCGTCAAGAAGTATATGGACTGTCTCGTCTTATTTCTGTAAAAATATGGCCGTTGAATTAAAGACTGAATTCGAGTACTCTATGAGACCTTCTTAAGGAGGAGCTTCACCTGGACTCTTATTTTAGGAATAACAGGAATAGGAATGGCGTATTGTTTTATGTAAAATTGCTTATTTATAGTCAGTTTCAAATTATATTCTGAGCCTTTTACCGGTAATAGTTTATTTGGGTCCCATGCAAATTATTGATAGTATCGAGATGAGACTGGCATCAGTCTTGTTCTCGTCTCGAATTCTGTAGGACAGTCTTGGTCTTTATCTCGTCTCGATTTGAAAATTACGGTCTTGATCTCGGTTTTGATTGTAAACCTCAGTCTCGTCGAAAGTCTCGAAAAACCATAGACTTTAAAATGTTGCCGTCCATTGACTTATTTGAAATGGGTAAGCGAGCTTTCTGATCTCAGTACAAGAACAAAAATATTAATATGATATTAACATAGTTTATTACATTGTTCATTTGGGGTTTAGATTAAAAATAATATTCTGAAATAGAGAGAAAAACATTACGATTTTCAAGTAATATAAATCATTTGTTAGGATATATAGAATATTAACAAGTGAGACAGATCAAAATATTTCTATTATGGAAACGGATCCATGTTATACCAGAAATTGCGAAAGTGAATACGTAACATTTAAATGTTGCTATTTCTAAATTATATTTAAATTGACTGAATAACTGTTACGTTAAAAATGAAAAATTTACATTTTAATCGAAATTTTCTAACAGATATATAGAATTAAATGAACATACACTGTTAAACACTTTTCGAAACATTCCTGAAAAAGCTAACCGACCATAGTTATCTAGAAATTTTCTGTAATTTGGCTAATAAAAGGTATCCATCATACAATTCTCAGAAATGTTGGGAGCAAAAGAGAGAGAGAAAAAAAAAAAAAAGAAGTCTAAAGGAGATTTGAACATGAGTTCTTTAGTAAAAAATCTGGTGTCGTACTGACTGTTCTAAATTTCCATTTAAAAGAAAGCGGTATAGTGTTAAAATTATATTGGTTGAATCTCGAAGATATAAACTAAGTTGCCACATTTTAATAATCTAATCCACGACTTACGCCACATTTTTTATGTAATTAGGAATTCGGTCAATTAGGTTTGGAATTCCCATTCAGTCAAAATATTTGCAATCTCTACCAAATTAGGAACTGACAAAATGGCGGTAGCGAACTCTTGATCAACATTACATGCACAGCTACGATAACAACCAGTACTCTCATTCTGCGCACGTGCAGAACAGCAAACGAAAAATATCAAAATAATCCTACGAAAAGTCTCTGAGTTTTCCTCCATTCCAGTGAAACTACATGAAATACTAAAAATTCTGCGAAATTTCCCTGAATTCCTAGAAACGTTAACAAAATTTTTAACAGTGTACAGTACGTGACAAAAATTGCACTTATTGTGAACTTCTATACAAGGAAATTATTCAAATACAAAGAAATTGAAAATAGCATTTACCGAACTCCACAGCCGCACGGTTCAATTGGTTTACAATACTGCTCTTGGCTGATTAAAAGAATCAATTCATAGGTATGGATTACAGCTGCACATCCATACATCAAAGCAGAAAAGACTGAAGTGTGTTCCATTTAGCCGCTAATTTCAAATAGCGTACTGCGAATCTTATAAAATGTCATTCCAACAATCCTAACAAAACATAGCTTAATAGGTTAAGTAAAACTTTACTGCGTCTAAAACATATACAATCTTATATCCCCTACGTGCCGTCTATCGATAACTTTCGACTCAGGAACTACTAGGGCTACGAAGGTGGTTGAGTTGTTGTTCGAGAGGTCTCAGCGAGACTTCACCAACGACATATAGATAATCCCTATTTGATGCTCGCTTCACCTCACTTGACTTTATAAAAACAATACCCTTTTATCGAATCTACAGGTATATTTTCTTTATAGGTTGTGCAGAATTTCTTCTGCATAAACTAAGAAGTTCCTACAGGGAAACCTTATACAGCATTTATACTTCAGCAACAAGTGCTGGGAATTAGACGATAGACATAGACAATCGCTATGTCTATCTGTCGTCAACTTTCAAATCAGAAACTACCAGGGCTACGAAGATAGTTTAGGTGCCGTCATGTCCCGCGACTGAGCTTTGACTTCCTCGTTTCCATATACGTGGAAAAATACTATTAGCAGGTGTTTGTATCTTTCCGCTCCGAATCACTTTTATATTAATTTTGAAAGACAACAGAAAATAGTTTGGCATTTATCACTTGACTACTAGTCTTATAGTCATATTTTAAAACTACAATATAACATGTTAAATTAAATTTATCAGAGTGAAACTAATTATCACAAGACTTCTATTGTGAAACAACATCAACAAAAGCATTAAATTAATACAATACTATCGACATTCACGAAATTAAAGCATATAGTCTCGATCGAGTTCTTGTCTCGAGTCTCGGAGGATAAGTCTTGGTCTTGGTCTCATCTCGAGTAAGTCTCGATGCATAGTGTCTTGGTCTCGTCTCGATTCCTGGACCTTAGTCTCGGTCTGGAATTCGAGACGAGACCAAGATTAGTCTCAGGCTCGGTACCATGCCTACTGCAAATACATCAGCACACGTATGAATCAACCCTAAAAGCCTTTTTCTGACATCCGGGTGTACAACTTTGCCTATATTTATACGATTTCATCATGGAAAGCTCTGTCTTACAATATCGATTGAGCTTCTTGTGTTTCTGTATCAGAAACCATATTACATTCAACTTCGTCTGGAATTACAATATCTTCTGCTTTCGCAACTTCCATGCCATTTGAGATATATACTTTGTGAACTTTCGGATTCGTAATACAACTAATCTATGATCCGACAAAAGAGTTTGTGGAATTCGTATTCCTAATTTTCCCTGAATTTACTTTTATGGTTCGAAAATCATTTCATGTTCTGACCTGAATCCAATGAGTTCGAATAGCACATTAATTTTGAAGCGAGGTGGCAAAATATATTCTTTTTGACGTGACTAGTCTTGATTTTAGACTGTTTGCAACATGCTACATATTTTTCCATTAATTTCATGAATCTTACTAGTATCAATTCTAGTTCTTTTTGGTGGTTTGCCAAAATGAAGTAAAGTTAATTTTTGTTTGTTGAAATTTATGTCTGATTTTTACTTAAATAAAAAATCGTTGACGAACAGTATCCTAGCAGAGCTTCCTTCTGTTATACAACATTTATGATGAAATGTTTTGTTTTCAATTTCGAATTTTACTATGGCCACTTGATTTAGACTTATTACATTCTGTGTTACTCCTTTTAGTTTTTATCTACGTACATTAGCATATTTGCGGAAGTTAGTAGTGATTTATCAATTAGTGGAATCATAGAGGCACTTTATATCAAAGTGTCGTATTTATAGTTATTCCAGCTTTTCGTAATATACGACATTATTTACACATCTAATATCCGTTTCATCTCTTTTGATTTCCTCTCTACAGGCATATATCTAATTTTGGTAGACGTAATCAATTTAGACACTGATACGTTCTTCGAGCAGTGCATGTCTCTGCTTTGTGAATTGGTATCGAACATTTTTTGCAATACATTACCGAGTTTTGTTGGTTATTCCTTCCGTTGGCACAATTTGCATTGTTTGGAGGATTGCATCATAATAATAAGGATAGGTAGTTGGTTCACTAACGTCAAAATGATAACCTTCAAATCCCCTAGCTTGGGGATTTGGGTCATAATTTCTACCTCTATAGTTTCCTCTAGAATTATAGAAAGATCGACCTCTCGGATTACCCTGACTTCATCAGAACAAAATCCTCGAAAATTCCCTCGCTGCGAATTTGGGCATTCCTGCTGAGAATTATTATATTCCTTGTTGTCATCATATTTTCCCTGTCCATTGTAATGCTCTTGAACATTGTATTTGGAAAAATTCCCGCGATACAACGTTTGTACTGCGCTTGGTAATTTTGTATGTTTATTTTATCATTATTACCTACATCTTTGTCTTCATTTACTATGTTTACCACTTTTGGTTCATTTATATACAAAGTTAGCTTCTCATGATTTCTTGTAATTCTTTGATGTCATCCTTGGAGACATTCACAGCCTTTGAGAAATACTTTTGCTGAATTATTGCTTTTTCTAGGTCGTGCAGTCTTCCGTCTTTCATCATCTGATGACGAGTTAAAATTACTTTCTATTTTCGAACTCGCTGATTCAGAAGAAATACTTCTGGTCAGTGTCGCTCATGTTCTCTTCCTGCATTTTGTCCTCTTCTTCCACGCAATATTTGTTTTTGTCAACGTACGTTATATCGTATTGTTTCAATTTTTATGAGTTCTTCAAGCAAAATTCTACTGATGAAAAATGTGTAGTGCCTGTTCGTTCCAAATAGTATGGACTGAGAAAACCAGCAATCAGACTTACGGCATTATTTTTGCTCATTGTTGGATTGTACTTTTGTATTAATATTTGCATGTCATACAAGGTTCGCCCATAAAGAAACCAAACTGAAAAAAATAAAGTAAAAGTGCCGTATTCTGGAAACACTGCAGAGCTATATCTAACCTTCCCAACCTGTTACAGGCAGTCGGTATTGGTACAAGTGTGCCTCAGATGCAGGTTGTGTGCAGGCGGTATACAAAATACACGCACCAACATGGAACAACGTTATAACATAAAGTTTTGTTACAAATTGGGTAAATCGTTCACCGAAACGTTACAGATGATACGGGCAGTGTATGGCGATGCAGCATTATCAAGAACCCAGGTGTATGAGTGGTGCAATCGGTTCAAAAGTATGGTGTGAAAGTGTCGAGGATAAACCAAGATATGGACGCCCTTCAACATCAGGAAATGACGGTAATGTGGAGAAAGTTCGTGCATTGGTGAGAGGTGATAGACGTTTAACCACGCAGCAATTGTCAGAGATGCTTCATATTAGCAAAGAAAGCTGTAGGTTAATGTTAACGGAGAAACTGCAAATGAGGAAAGTGTGCATTTGTTTCTTGCCTCGCATTTTGACACAAAGACAACAGGAAAGAGTGCTGTGAGGCTTTAGTGGCATTCAGTGACAGTGATCAATCACCCTCAACATTTTCCCTCATAATCGCCTACTGATTCTTTCTTTTCCTTTAAGCTTAAGATGGCTATGAAAGGACGGAGAGTTGATGATGTCGCGGATATTAAATTAAACGTTACGTGTATTTTGCGAACACTTACTGTCTATGGCTATCACAGTATTTCGAAGACCTGTACAAACACTGGTCAAAGTGTATTGGCTCCTTTGGTGTTTATTTTTAAGGTGATAAAGACTTTTGAAGGTACTTACTTGTTTTCTTTCTTACAAAACACAAGTTCGCTTTCTCTGTGGGTGGACCTTTTATATGAAATATCTAATCCTTTCGTCTGGCTTTTGTACCCGTTCTCGAAGTTTCAACCCTGTCAACTTTCGCTTTTGGGCGACAAAATTGTTTGATTATTTCCTCTTTAAATTGTGCATACTTTACACAAATTTTTATTTTCAATGCACATTTGCACTCTTTCGTGTCCTTTGCCTGTGAAAATCGTCGGTAGCATTTCAATAGATTTCCAATCGTCCCAAGTGTAATGCAACTTCGCATTATCGAATTTCGAAGATAATATTTCAATCCGATTTGTTTTTACATTGAACGTAGGCACTTGGACAAGTATTATTATACACACTGATTGCTTGTGGAGGTGGCTGAGCTCCTGAGCTTGCACGTGACTCTTCGTTCCGCGGCACATCTGTATTTGTAGCCTTTTCCCTATGATTTATAATATTATATCGGTATCATAGCCTATGAGTTTGTGGATAAAAATACCACTGAGGAAAAGAATCAATTTCGTCAAAAGAAGAATTTAATTCGTTATCTACTGTGGGAAATCTTTAGCTAAAATTTTGCATACCATGACGTTTTCTACAATTTCCTATTGTAAATTATTGCTAGAATTATTACACTTGAGTAAAAAAAATCGTGAGCACTTTCGTCACTTAGTTTTGCGGCATCGATAGACTTTCGAAAAGAAAATCGAGTCGCATCCGCCATGTAGAAGTACTGAGTTACTTCCAAAATAGTGTGTCATGTACAAGTGTGAGGTGTAACTTCTCCTCAGCTCCACTCGTCTAAATTGTATTGAGTTCAAATGTCATAACTGACTATGAACTGTTACGGGTTAAGTGTTTGCGTAGTTGTGTCATGTATGTGTTGTTATTTTGGTAGAGCATAGGTATTTAATTAAACTAACTAACTAACTAACTAATATAACTAACTCTAAGGTTTATTGAACTCGCAAGTTCATCGCCGCAGTAACAAACGTTCGCCATTAGATTCAATCCTGGGCAATATCAAGCCAGTTTTCATCACGAACCTACTTCTCGAAGATCTCTTCTAATATTGTCCTTCCAACGACGTCTCGATCTTCCCAATATCCTCTTTCCATCCGACCTTCCAACCAGGATAGAAGGTATTTAATTACATGTTTAAATTAGGCAAGGAAATAATCTAATCATTTCAACTAGAATTGGCAACATACTAAATTATGTGACTATAAAATTAATTACAAACAAGGTTTAGAATAAGATTTAGAATGACAAATCCTATGTTTACAACTCAAGGTAAAGCACCCTTGACACTCACCTTATGTAAAGGGAAGAATCTAAAGTAACAGAGCTTCCATCAAGTTGAGAGCCTAACACTAATTAATCCCTTACTTTTCCCTTCCATTTGCTCAAATTCATGGTAGAATATGAATTTCTGCCATTCATTGTGGTCTGGCCTCACACAGTCATGACGTTTACCTGAGTATGTAACGCTTGCGTGTCGTCAAATCTGATTCTATATCAATCCTATATGATCAATCAATCTGTTGTATCAATCCTATTTGAAAGTAGCGCCTACCGGGAACAAAATTCACTCGATTCGTTTTGCTTTAATGTGTGGTGCAGTTATAATCTATACCTATGAATATGACTTGGTTCTTTTTATCAATCAAGAACAGTAATGTAAACAAATTATTTTGTGTGGAGTTCGGTAAATGTTATTTTTATTGGTTTTTTTTTGTGTTTGATTGTTCCCTTGTACAAAAGTTGCCAATAAGTAGCATATTTGTCATATACAGTACATACATTTATAGCCATTAATCTATCTGGTAGAAAATTTCAACTAAAATCTCAATTTGTTCATTTTAAACGTAAGTTATTCAGTCAAAGTAGTTTAAATTTAGAAATAACAAAACTTCAATATTACGTATACCAATTTTCGTAATTTGTGGTTTGACATGAATCCTTTTCCATAATAGTCATTTCTCGCTATTTTATATTTCCTAATTAAAGAACCTTTATTACTTTAAAATCGTTATGTTTTCTCCTTATTTCAGAATATTATTTCTAATAAAAATCCCAAACTGAAAGTGTAACATATTATAGGAAAATCTTATTCATATTTTGTTCTTGTAATGAGATGAGAAAGCCCGTTTCAAGAGAGTCAAGGGACGGTAATTTTTTAAACATACGAATAGCCTCTTCCGAGACCCACGAGACGAAACCGAGACCAAAGTGTCGAGACTGAGGTTTACAATCGAGACCAGGACAGGAACTTTCAGGTTGAGATGAGACAAAGAGCAACACTGTACTCAATAATTCGAGACAAGACGAGACTGACGTAAGTCTCGTCTCGTCGCCATCCCTAAGGAGAATCGAAGCGATCTAACAACTTGCAAATAAGTACTTCCATAATCCATTGTACTCGCGCGACCTAGCTCCATCTTACCATATTTTTAAATAAAGACAAGGATATTTTAATGATTATGAAAACGTTAAAAATGTTTCTTTTCTCAAAGTTTTAGAGGTTAAGTGCATTACTGACGTTGATACATTGAACTGAAGTGAAATTACATTTAAAAGTGAGCATATATATTTATTAGCGCCCACTACTAATGTAGAATTTTGTCAAATATTTTTAAGTGTTGCTTGTGTTTGTTCATAAAATTTTCAAATCTGTAAGATAATAAAACTTGCTCAGTAATATTGACTCACCTAGCAGGATTATGAGAATGGGACGAGCAACAGGTTTAATTGCTGCTGAAGAATGAATAATAAAGCTATCCTATTCGATTGTCGCATAGAGGAATTGAAGTAGGTAAGCTAAAAGTAGTTAAATCGAACATCTATGTAATATAAAGGAACCTGACAATCATGAATATTATTTTGTGTTAACCAATTAAATGACACATGATTCACATAGTTTATTTCTAAAGGATGCGAATTGATTTCTCTTTCACAACTGATAGCTAATTATCCTCCTATGTAGGTTGTAATTCACGATAAATATGAATTCTTTCCCCCAATTAATATCCATTGAATTGATTGAATAGCTATTCTGGATTAATTGCTAAAACAAATATACTTGGGGGAATGAAAGATATTATCACAGAAGATAATTTAAAATTATACCGTACTGGTCATACGTTAACCACGGTGCGAAATCCTGTCCACTGCAGTGTGTGTGTGTGAAGTAGTATCTTTTCTTTTACTATTTAAACGTTAGCCACCTTTGGATTATTATGTTTTCTACTACGGAAAGAACGGTGTTCCTTTATGTGAATTTAGTCGGAAGTTGACAAAAGGAAGGAACAAAAGCAGAACGCATTGTAAGTTGTTAAGAATGGGAGAAAGGTATTTTTAATCAGTTAGAAACATGGATTATGTAGACAGTAAATCCTATGTATTTAAGATTTTACTAAATCCTACATACTATAATATTAGGTTGTTCTGAACCACTTGTCAATATTAATTAATTTAAAATTTTCTGTGTACTTTCAATAGTCTAAGAAGAAAACTACCTAATTAAGATTTATAAAATTAAAATTACGAGGGTCGTTCAAGATAAAAGCTTCCCTATTTTTTGGTGAAAGTACGAAACCGATAATTGAAATGAAAGTAGCAATGTGTTCTTTCGTCTTTCAGCTACATTTACCACACAATGCAACGTTCGTGTGGGACACCGCGCATGCGCGCCGTGTGATTAGCGTGAGTCATGCTGTGAGAAACATGCCCTGGCCATAAGGAGTCAATAAGGAGTAGCTAGTCATGGCGGAAGAACGTGTGTTGGAGACGTGGAGTAAAGTAGAGATTCGTTCTGTGATCCGGTATGAGTGGGCAAATGGTCTTGCTCCTATTGACATCCACAGGAAGCTGGTTGTTTTGACTCTGTAATGTCAGTGCAAATGGTGCGAAGGTGGTGCAAAATGTTTTCTGAAGGACGAACAAGCATATTTGATGAAGATTGGCCCGGTGGTCCGTCTCTCGTCAGTGACGCAACATTGGTTAACAAAGTGAATGCACTGGTGTTGTCCAAGCGAAGAATCAAGGTTCGTGAAGCAGCCGCTGATTGAAACATTTCCGTCGAGACTGGACCCGATTTTTTTTTTTTTTCAGATGATTTGCAAAATCTCGTACAACGATGGGACAAACGCTTGTGCCGCCTTGAAAATTATGTTGAAAAGTGATAAAGGGCCATGCTACTTGGTGCAACTTGATTTTTGTCTGTACCTTCAGCAATATATTTTTGGCAACATAGGGAAACTTTTTACCTTTAACGACCCTCATATATATATATATATTTAAATGGTATATCCGAGCGTTTACTTTCTGTTTTAATCCTGGTGTTTGTGGAAGGCAATTTTTACCTAGCAACACATTGACTTGTGACTCACCATGGTACTCCCAAACTTACGTTCCAAAACAAGGATCATTTAGCTGCAGTACCACATATTCAAATTTTAATTTAAAGATGCTCTTATTTTTTTATTTTTTTTTTACTATTTTATAACTTTTTACCGTTAGAAAAATGTTGAACCACTCAAATGAACAAAACAATGTACAGGAAACCAATATTTGCTGTATTCGTTATAATGCATCTTAAATCCGACAGATGGTGTTAGTTTTGTGTGTAGATAAAGAGTTTTAAACAGAAGTCAATGGACAGGGTTGAGTAGACAAACCTGGACAACGTTGAGTAGAATGGAATGTAAATTGTTCATATTATGCTGCTATAACATTTGACAAGAGAGTATTATGATTCAATATTTTTTGTTAATTAAGTAGCAAGTGATTATTGTTACTAAAAGTTAGTGCATTTTTTAATTTGATGGTTAATGAAAAGTTTCATGTCGTTTAACTTTTAATGTTGACATCGTACAAAATATTTATTGTCTGTAAGGTAATTAATTTAACTAAACAAGATGTCGACCTTTTTCATCTGCTCGAAATGTATTTGTTTTGTAACATTTGTATTTAAAAGCAGTTTAATTTTTGTGTATTATATATATCCTTTTCATTCAATGAACATAAACATTAAATTTGTGATCAAACTTAACATTAAGTTTAACTTTATCAAACTTATTGTTGTACCAGGAGACCAAATAAATTCGTGCCGTTGTAGCATAGAAAAGCAAGCAAGCGCATACAAGGGGTTTACACAATATTTATTCAGGAATAATAGCCTCCATCCGCTTCTATAACCTTCTCCCATTTACGAACAAGTCCATAGATGCCATTTTTGTAGAAATTTGTATCCTGCAACTCGAAAAACTGCGCAACTGCGTTTTCAACTTCGTCCCGAGTTTTGAACTACCGATTGCGCATGTAATTGTCCATGGTCAAAAAGAGATGATAATCGAATGGAGCGACGTCTGGGGAGTAAGGAGGGTGAAGCAAAAGTTACCACGCAAGTGACGAGATCACTTCCAGGGTCATCCTTGCTGTGTGAGGTTTCGCATTGTCTTGATGGTAAAAACCCCTTTTCTGTTCACGCGTGCTGGCTGTTTCTGGGCGAGTTTGGTAGCTACCGTTTGCAGTTGTGCTGAGTAAATATCTTTTGTTATGGTCTTACCACTTTCCAAAATTCAAAATGCACTATCCCATCAGTAGTTCACCATACACACAACATTACATTCCTCTGATGAATATTGGGTTTAGCAGACAGATGCATTGGGTCATTGGGTAGCAACCAATGGTATCAGCGCTTCTTGTTATCATACATCACCCACTTTTCATCACACGTCAAAATACGGTCCAAAATTGGACACTGTTTGTTCCTACTCAGCAAGAATGAGCAAATGTTCAGCCGCTGGAGTCTGTTCGCGGCAGTCAGCTCGTGCGGGACTCACTTGCTCATCTTTCACGATCGTGCAAGCGCATGCAAACGTAAACGAATGATTTCATCACTTACCCCAAACCATTGAGCGAGTTCTTGACATGTGTGGTTCGTATCCTCTTCAATAGCTGCTTTCAGCTGGTCCACATTGAGTGATTTTGGTCTCCCAGATCGAGGTTTATCTTCAAGGCTCTCATCACCAGTCGAAAAGGTCTTAAACCACTTACGTTCGCTAGCTGTAGCCTCTCCGAATGCCGAGCATATTTTTCTTGCTGCTTCAGTACCTTTTGTGCCCAATTTGAACTCGTAGAGTAAACAGGCCCTAATCACTGCGTTTGACACAGCCATAGTTCACACTACTGCAACGTGTTCTCTACGATAGCAGATGTGCCACTGACTAAGCTTTCAGACAAGAGCACACACACCTACTCATTACGTCATCTCCAATTGCTAGAGGGGTACACGTAGCGACGTATTGCTCAATGGCACAAATTTAGTTGTGCACCTGGTATTTTCATTTTTTATTCTAATTAACATTTTGTAGAACTTCTTTCATGTGTGTTTTCTTCATATATAATACGAAATACACAATTATTACTGTACAATGTAATTCTTGTAAATGCATACAAGAATTACATTTTACAAGAATGTAAGAAGAACATATAAGGAAAACACACTCACATACAGTGTTCAATTTGCCGGTGGGGGATGCCGGCGATTTTCCCTGGTACATAACGATTTCATCCCCGGTTGTTAATTCCGAATATCATCCCAACCAGGGATAAAATAATTTTTGTATTTCTATTTTGTATTTTTTCGAAAAAATAATTTTTCGAAAACGAAAAAAACGATGCGATTTTTTTTTTCGAAAAACGAAAAAATTTTCGTGACGAAAAATTATTTTTTTTTTCGAAAAACGAAAAATTGTTCGAAAGACGAAAAACATCAAAAGAAAAAAAAACGAATCATTTCGAAGACAGAAATTTAAAAAAAATGGAAAAACTAGAAATTGTTCGAAATATACAAAATCGTAAGACGAAAAAGGAATAGAACTTTTGACGAAACAAAAGAAATCCACGAATAAAATATTTATTTTAATACAGTTAATGTAATGTAACTCACGGTACTTTGATATAACTAATGTTTCTCCGTAGTTATAGATATAAAATTAGCTCTAGTTCTATGTAGGCTGACGCTGAATGTCAGCAGTTTTTTCTTATTTAACAGTCAGTCGCAGTAGCAGTATTGGGTATTAATTAATGTTACAGTTTTTTTTTCTTATACACGTGCTGTTTTAAGAAATATGAAAGAAGGATTGAACTTAAGGAAAGTCCCGAACTACGTTCAATATGTACGTACATTGGTTACGGCGTAAGATAATGCGGGTATTCCCCGAAATCTGTTTGTCTCAATGTGATTGTGAACTCGGTTTCGTGAAACCTACATCGTTCTCATTTACCGCTGAACATGGGCTGAATATGGAAACACTTTACTCGCGACAAAGGCAGTTCAAAGCAGCGGCGGCTCTCTTATCTAAGTTTGTTCGGTTGTGCAAACTACCCTCTAATATTTCTATTCTTGAAGTGTGTTACAAACCATCTTGCTTCTTATTCTCATCATTCTTTAACTCACTGAACGCTCACGTAACACACACACACACATACACACACACACACACACACAGAGAGAGAGAGAGAGAGAGAGAGAGAACGCGTGCCCTCAGTTCTGGCTGGTCACAAACAGCAGCTCGTTTGTTTTCTGTTTTCTTTAGGTTGACAACCGAGAACGATGAGGGTAAAAGTGAGCTTTTAGGCTTCTTAGCGGGTGGAGGAGTACAAGAGGATGCAAGGAAGATCATCGCCTCCATAAGGCTCTATATCTTGCAAATTTTGGGCAACCGAACTTAGCGAAGTGGACTAGATAGCATACACATACACAGTTTCCCGCGTGTAAAATTCCCGCACCCTTGTCAATGTGGATAGTGTTTTCAATTCCCACTTCAGAAATAATTTCTCGCAACTATTTTTCTTCTCTGGAGGTCAATTGATTGAATGGAAAAACAGTGTTTTTTATATATTTAAATTAAGGAGTCCTTTAAGTTGGAAAGTCTATGATAAAATATCTGTTATCAAAAATGCTTTTTAAAATCATATCTCTGGAATAATGCCCAAAAATAAGAATAATAAATCTTTTTTTTTTTTCGCCTTCTTTTATTATTCTGAAGCATGACCTGACTGAGTTATCCTGCCGACTTCTCTGATTAAAGCTTATCCAAATTCTCGCAGCCCAATCCAGTACATGTTCAAGTAGTACGTAACTGTGTTTAAGTAAAAGAAACTAGGAACGTATGATAACTCTACGACATATATTTTTTCAATTTTACACGTTTCCAAAACCAGGAAAAGAAATCATGCCTCTTGGATGGAAAGTTAATCAGAACATGCAATAGCACTCACCGAGCAACCGTAGCTCAGTTCATAGAGTATTAGCTTCGCTTTCGGGAGGTCATTGGTCCGACCCAGCACCCGACCGACTGAGGTTTTCTATGAGTTTTCTGTCACACCAGGCAAATGCCGAGATCGTATCTTAAACCTAGGATCAGGCCGATTACTTTCCACATCATGCCCCCTACCCTAGACAGCCCTGAGCCATAGATGCCTAAAGGTCATAAATGGATTCAACTCAATAGCACCACGCGTGTACCACAGGAGTCTACGAAGAATAAGGACAGGTTTCACGGGAACTTCACTTTAATGCCTCTGCAGCATCTTAAGGCAGTAATTCACCCCAAGGAGAAAGGAACGGGTTAGGTGTTGATATTGTTCTTAACTCAATGGGCGTCACAGCATTACCCTGCATGACTGACGGATACCTCGAAATGACGGACCCCTGAGTTCGATCCCACGTTCAGTCACGGCTTTAAAATAGTTTGGGGACGAACATAACCCTCAGCGATGTGCTGATCTTACATAGGAACCTTGTCATCTGGCGAAAATTGTGAACAATTACAATTGCTATTATAATTACTTCTGATATGATTATAAGAATGAGCATAGTTGATCTGGCTCCTTCTCGACAGGAAATATTACTCAATAGATGAAACATGCTATTAAACTTCTGCTTCCCCTCATAAGTTTTTCGATAATTGTAAGAATTTTTCTCCAATATTCTCAAAGTTCGTATCTTTTTCTTAACTTACATTTATGGATCAGACAGACAGTTAGACAGCTATGACCTAAGTATGACACATGTCTTGGGAATTATATCCCACAGCGAGCGCTCTTTCAGGAAAAGGGAAGAAGGTAGCGGCCAGCACCACTCTGTATGTGCTATGCCGATATTCGCCTAGTGAAGCTTAAACAAACCATGGAAAACATCAGTCAGTAACTTAGCAGTACTTCTTGAACCTGTCTGTCTCCCCAATGCTGATCCAGAGTCCGTGAACGTAATCGCAGAAATACGGAAGCTGGAAATGTTTTATTTCTTGCTATTCTACAAAGTAGATTAAAATTCAATCCGTTATTTGACTTAATAATTTCCATTAAGGAAGTCTTATCCAAACTCAACGAGATCAACGAAATTCTTTGTTAGTTTCATAATATTACAAATTACAACACTTTTGTGTTGACTAGAGCATGTTATTGTTGTGCTTTATTATTATTATTATTATTATTATTATTATTATTATTATTATTATTATTATTATTACCACCAATAATAATAATAATGCAAAAGATGCTGTAATATCTTGTGCAGCACCTGAAGTCTAGACCACGAGCCGGCACTGGTTCAAAGTGCAATTACTGTGATACAGTAGGCCTAATCCACAACAGAGGTACAACGACTGATTTGTGGTACCATTTAAGAGCACGGTGTTATCCGCATAGGTGTTATCCCGAGTACCTACATCCCGACAGCAAGTGTTAGAAGATGTTATTGAAGAAAATCCACATGTAGTGCAGCCAAAGAAACAAAGCTAAGAGATAAAATGCTACAGCTTACAATAGATGCATCACTGGAAGAATGGTTTGTTTGTTTATTTTTTCTAGAACTTATGAATTTATTTCGTAAATTCTGATTTTATTTTTACATCAACTCTTCAGTACTTCTTATATAATTGACCGAGTGTCAGCGAAGGTCTTATAGTCGAGACGTTTGGCATTTGTGTTGTCTCTCTCTCTCTCTGTGTATGTGTGTCTCGCGAGTCGCGACAACTGCCGAATGCGTGAACCGATTCGAATGAAATCTTTACAGATTGCTTATTGGTTCAAATGACAGGTTAAGTTCGTTGGGGAAGAAAATTGGACCAGGGGGAGGGGGTGAAACCTTTCCTTAAAAGAACAAAAATGAAGAAAACTACAAATGAAAAACGAATTTAATGGAAGCTTTATAAATGTGCAAACATACTTCCGAGATTTCGGGCTATTGGTTCCGAGGGAGTGGGGTGGGGGTAAATCGGACAAGGGTGTAGCGAGAAAATGTAAAAGGGGTGTTCTAAAAATGCATACTGGTGAATCCGAATGAAACTTTGACAGGTTTATCGCGAGGTTTACTGTTCGAAGACCCTTAAGGTTAATGTAAAGCAACCATCTCCCATAAAAGATGACAGCACTACCTCCGTATATGTCTAATGAATTTTTATCGTTGCATGAAATTTCAATGCTGCTTCCACAAATTCAAGCCTAGATAGTTCTAACTTTGAGGGAACAAAGTTCATAACCAATTCAAGAGTTCTATCAATGCCGATTTTTTTATTTTCGTTTTTCTTCGTTGTTGAAATCGCTTGATTTTTGTTGTGAACATCAAAACGTATAACAATGAGGCTCTTTCAACAAAAAAAGAAAATTAAAAATCGGTATTGATCGAACTCTTGAATTGGTTATGAACTTTCTTCCCTGAAAGTTAGAACTCTCTAGGCTTGAATTTGTAGGAACAGAACTGAAATTTCGTGCAACGACAAAAATACATTAGACATATACTGAGCTAGTGCTGTCATCTTTTGTTGGAGATCGTTGCTTTACATTAACCTTAATACTAGTAATTGACCGAGCGACATGAGGCTCGGCATTTGTGTTGTCTTTGTGTGTGTCTGACGATAACTGCCGAACGCTTGAACCGATTCGTATAAAACTTTCACATATTGTTTATTGGTTCAAATTACAGGTCAAGTTCGTTTGGAAAGAAAATCGAACAATGGGGAGAGGATGAAAGTCCCTAAAAGGGCAAATGTAGAAAAAAACAAGAAAACTATTATTATATAAAAACGAATTTAATGGACTGTTTTCTGTTGTAACTTATCAGAGCTTTGTAATAGGGATGGCCACAATTTTCGAAAAAAAGAACTTTTCGCAAACGTAAAGGACGATGCGAATTTTTTTGAGAAATGATTTAAAAAAAAAAACGAAATATTTTCGAAAAAGGAAAATTTTTCGAAAAACGAAAAACTCTACTTTCGAAAATCGAAAAACACTTTTTTCGAAAATGGCCATCACTACATTGCACCGATATTTTCAGGCTTACTTTATACAGGTGCATCTTTTGACCAGGCATCTCAAAATTCCGTATCACTTCTTACATACACTTAGAAATAATTTCAGAACTTTGATAGGTCATAATTTGGTCAGATTGTTTTGTACAATCCATATAATTTTGCCTGTTTAAAAAACGAATTTTTCTGAGAGTTCAAATCGCCTAAATAGTTCCTGGCGTGACGCTGCAGCTCGAGAGTGTTTCCTTTCAGAGCGAAAGTGAAGCAGAAGTGTATTATGTTGAATGAATCATTTCGATAAATATTCCATCCCCTATCTCGGTACCTCGGAGTTAATATGGGTATATATTTTTTTTTGTAAATTGCCTCTCTATAGGACGTAGATTCTCTTAGCTAAATTTCAGAGTAGATTTCGATCTGATCTCATTGATGGTCTCCTTGTTAGACCAATTAAAAATATTGTCCAAAATTGAAACTTGAAGTGCGACATCTTGAAATTCAAAATCGAATATGTTCAAAGTTTTGCTAATTTTTGTTCCACAAAGAATAAATGTACCTTTCAATGAGTGCCTGGAGTGGTGGTTCAAAACCTCGGTCGTATGCATTTACTTGTAGTGTGACACGTTAAAATTAAAATTTTATTATGCTCAAAATATTGCCCTCTCTTTTGTACTACAAAGAAAAATATCTACCCCTAAAATAAAGTTCAGAGGGGTCCAAAGTTTGGCTCAAGGCATTTACAAAATTAACTGTCACATTTAGATCTAAATTGGAGCTGCCCCTCTGCCTGCCAATGTAATACGATACCAAAGTTGTCAGGCGTGAAGCTTCTCATGCCTGAAAATCTATTTAAGCTCCTGGGTTTCCAACTCTTTAATTCGGTTTCTCGATTTAATGAAATGTTTACTTAACTTTGAACAATATTAGCGGTGAATTCATCTTCCATCTTCCGTCTTAAGAGTTAACCATAAAATGAGACCAAGTAATGGTCGTAATTGTACAGTAACTATAAAATGGGAATAGATGTCAAATTGTTAAAATCATCTGAATGTGGTATGAAAATAATGAGTCCACTACCCTGATCTTCCTCCAACACTAGGATGACAAAGCAACCCTGCAGCCAAATTATCGAAGATCACATTGAGTGGCATGCGGAGGAGCAGGTGTAATGTAGATATCTTTACTTTGATTTGAGGTCTTTCAAGTTTTGTCTGAAAGGGTACTTGTAGTCTGATATTTTTAATTCAAGGTAAAAATGTGCTTATTTCTTGTATTATCTTTGTATAATCTGTTGTGATTTGTACCTTATTATTTGTTTATATTGGATTATATTCAATTCTGAAATTTAAATAAGGGTAGGTTTCTACTACAAAAAGAAGCAATTTTCCAGTGTTTTCTTGTCTTGTACACTTCTAGTGTAAGGCAAATTTGCTATTTTATTAATCCTTATTGCCGATTAAATTTTATCAAGTATGTTTCAGGTTTTAGAGCGACACTTTGATAATAAAAATTCAAGCTGCTTCACATCTTGTACTTTTGTTTTCCTTGTAAGCAGTTACGTAAATTTAGACTACTGAAATAAAACGTAGAAAATATAGAGAAAAAATAAACTTTATATAGAATACTTTTGCAGTATCATCCACTTTAAGGAATAATAACGAAAGAAATGCGACCCAAATGCATACAAATTGTTCCTGTGTATAGTTGCTTATCTCTATATATATGGATTTGTATTTATTTGGGTTCCATTTCTTCTGTTATTTCAAACTGAAATGACTGTTTCCAGCTTATTGCATCATTACCCGTATATAAGTAGCATATACCCTCACCTCTCACAATAATACATTTACGGAAAAACTGACTCCACAAACACGTTTTTCTCGTGAAATTCTAGCCTAGAATGACATATTACACGGCACCTTCCCATTTAAGAAAATCAATCAAGATTCAATATCGTAACGTTTTTTAGGTAGACATTGGGTTTCAGCAGATATTTTTTGGAAGGGAACTTCCATAAGCAAAATTTTGCTGATAGCAAAAGTTAACTCGTTGTTTCATCTGTTTTACACTCAATACGGCAAAGTTTCCAAATTTCTCGATATGATCTTTAAGCACAATTAAATTTCTTGAGATTTGTCACTTGTAGTCTCACTAAACTCGGAATAGTACAGAAAACTCACCTCTGGTGCATGGGTCTTCGGTTTGGATCCGACTCGCGTCTTGTGATCTTTGTGGTGGACAAACACCGTGTGGGTGGGTTTTCTCGTTGTTCTCCCGCTTTCTCGCACTTCCTTATTCCAGCAATTATCCTGTCATCTTCCATTCGGCCTGAGCCCAAAGTTACAAAAGGTTTTAAATAAAATCCAAATTCAAAACTCGGAAAGGTATACTGACTACTTTCTATGTGTATGCACTGCCACTGGAGCGTTCTAATTGCAATGTGCATCCGAATCTCTTCAAACAAAATACTTATAAACTTACAATTATTATTATTATTATTTTTTTTTGCACGAGCGACATCAAAAGCTTTCTCGCAGAACAATTTTAGATGTAAGAATTATCTAAGATTTGTTACAAAATGGCTTGATTTGTAAATTCAATTGTAATGCCGCTTGTAAAACATGTCTCTGGTCTTTAGATATGACTCTTTTGATAACAACGTTGTGAAAATCATTGGCACTAACTTCTAAAATAAAGTAAGAAGCAAGAACCAGCAATTGGTAGCGGTAGGACGGGAGAAGTAGTGGGGGAGTTTAAACAAAGTGTCACAAGTATTTCCCCCACAACAAATTAAACGAATGAGCAAGTAATCGTATAGATTTCAATGAGGGGATATTTCTTAGTAGTCCTTTTGAACTTTCGTTGCTTAAAATAGCTTGCTAGGTGATCTTAAGACACCATAAAGGATGTAAAAAGAAGAGTACCTCAATTAGTTGGGGACAGACTAAAGCGAGTGAAGCATGAACCTAATGAACAGTTCGTATCAATATTAAAATATGTTCAAATCAGCTAAAGAACACTTGAATTTCTTGAGATACACTTCGAGAGGAAAAGACTTACTGCTCGACGTCAAGTATAACCAAGAGAACATTTAGAATATTTAGACGTTTTTTTCTGTAAATACGTTGATGTTTTCTGTATATTTTTATACTTTAATGTGGAAATGGTGTACATATAGCATGTTTCATTAGCAAAACTTTTGTTCTACCACTAAAAATGAATTTTGCGTCTATTTTTCAATTCAATTGAAATATTGTTTATCAATGTGCGGTAGATTTTGAACATGCTCTTTGGAAAATGTTATATTTCGAAAAATCAAAGTTTCTGCACTTCTCAGTTTAGACTTTAGTGTCTTTACGAAGCTCTTAGCAAGTAGTGATTTCCAAAAGAATGTCTATGTCAGGGTTCATCGTGAACAAAATATATTGAACATATTGCTAAGTTTTACATAGGTTCTTATGAGAACTACTCTATCAATAAATCTAATATTCCCGATGGTATCTGAATGTGATTGTTAGATATTTTATGTTTATCATCAATATTGTTGATAAACATCTATGTCAGATTGCAAGAAAGCATGGGAACTCGGAGTTACCTTAAATTTTCTCATCCTCTACAGAACAGTGAGAACAGCAGGTTTCTAGTTTTCAATTTTAATCACTAAATTTACTGGAGAGTTGTTTCGTATCAGAAGTTCAGAACTGAAGTATTTAGTACGTCCAGATCTTTTTATTATTCTTATAAAATAAACAACAAACAATAGGATACACTAATTATTAATATGGTTATTTTGTTTCCGCGAGGGAAACATTTCTAAGTTAATTAAACAGAATAAAATTAAATCCATTTCTGAGAAGGTCTCATTGAAACAGAAACTTAGAGTT
Source organism: Lepisma saccharinum (assembly GCA_022664845.1). Taxonomy (NCBI): domain Eukaryota; kingdom Metazoa; phylum Arthropoda; class Insecta; order Zygentoma; family Lepismatidae; genus Lepisma; species Lepisma saccharinum. The sequence continues at coordinate 37,421 of JAGDQP010005205.1, forward strand.
AACAACATAAGGATGTGAGGCAATGACGTTCATCGTGTTTTCTGAATGTAGAGAGTTTTTTGTCAAAGAATCTGACTTAATTAATCAGTGAGAGGAAATGGGAAGACCTTTGGAAAGTCTATGCTATGTTACACATACTATACAACTCTGTTGAACATCCTCTTGTTTTGTTAGTTCCACAAAGTGGAACGAAGTAGGTTCTCTGTCTCTTTCTCTCTACGTAACATAATTCTCCAACAGACGAGCAGGTGCGGTCATTTTCCAATATTACATCATCATGATCATCATCATCATAGCAAAGAGAGCGAGATGGAAAACTTTGTATTGCAACAATAGAATAAATGGACGTAATTATGGATGTCCGAGGAGGCTTTTGCACAGCAATTTCATCGCCTGTCTAATTAACTCGGTTGCAGATTGTACTAAACTCTGTGCATGGCGTTTTGAAGCAAACGTCAGCCAGTGGAAGGGGCAAGAGGAAAAGTGAGTAGTTTGGGAGGAGAAAGAGAAAAGAGAGAGAGAGAGAGAGAGACGAAAGAGAGTGTTTTGATTCCTGACCCGGTCTCAGCTGCGTTTGGTGCAACAGTTAATGAAAATTTGGTTTGCGATGAAAAGCCGCATTGGTGGAGGTCGGCCTCGTTCATCTGAATGGCGCATTGAAACTCGAATTTGTACTGCACAGAATCTGCTCTCTCTGTGTTTCTCCGCTTTCAAAACCGCCTCTCCCCCACACACACTCTTCTATCATTCCTGCTGTATTCTAATTAATCAACTATCCTCGAGTTATTAACGTCATTCAGCTACCGCCCTCTCGCAAAAACAGTCAAATGCGGGAAATCCGAAATTGAGTCTGGCCGTGTTTTTGAGGCACTCGAAAAAGAAAGAGAGAAAAAAGACAGCCGAAGGGGAGGTAAGAGGTAAGGGTGAGGGAATCATGGCAACCACTGATGTTCAACACACACACACATATACATACACCTCTTCCCCTATCTTTTTCTCTCCCTCTTCAATGTACCTTCTGTACGCGTGCGAATTGGGAAAGCACTGAAGAGAAGTGAAGGGGTTAGACAGAAAAAGAGTTAAGTAGAGGATGTAGTGGGGGCGGAAGGTTGGAGGATGGGATACCAAATGGAAAGAGGAGTGAGGGAATAGGTAGACAGAGAGGGGGGCGAGGCAAGAGGAGAGATTTCAATGTTAAGAGAACGTGCGGTTTTAAGTAGACTTCAGTATGGTGTACTCTGTGAAAACAGCAGGCTTTGAATGTAACTTGCATTTTATTCCTGATTCGAGAAGCAGGCATCTGGCACAGGTTCCCTCTTTATAAAGACTTTCTCCTTCCCTTTCATACACACACTGACAAGGATATTTCCCAAGCGCAGCCATAGTACCAGCGAACGATATAACATGAATAAGGTCTTCTATACCCTTCTCCCCCTTCTGATGGACCCTCAATCTTGAATCCTTCCCTGTTGAATAGTGCTAAAAGACCTTAATTTAATTTACCACTCCATGCATCAAATACTATCATGTAGTTTATTTAACCTTAAGCTGTCTCAATCCCATTATTAGCTGATTTGAAGATAAATGCATTTTGTGTAACTAATCAATTAAATAAGGCTCCCTCCATCATCAGCCCCAATGTGCTCCATAAATCTTATCTCTTTACGCTCATCCCTTTATGCCGCCACCCGTGTTTTCATTATCCGCTTGACAAAAGCTATTATGTTGTGCTCACTTGCTCCTATTGTATGAAGGGGTGAAAAGGGTGCGACAATTGTGTTTGGAAACACGCGGCAACAACATTTTGTCAAATGTTTTTTGTTATCACTTCAAGAGGTGCTATTTAATTGAGCCTCGTCCCTTGTATAGTACTGTGATGACACGCTACTGTGATTACAAACCGATACACACACACACACATTCGCAGACAACAGGTTGTTCTGAAACAAAATACATTTTAATTTAGCCTATGGAGGCTTGTTTGTCCGGAAGTGAATGACTAGATGACATTGAAACAATGATCTTTCATCAAATTGTCTGTATTTTTATGTTCAGAGAACACACAAAACGTGATTTAACGCTAGTTTTAATAAACTTTAATGTACACGAAAAGCAAAAAATGCACTTAAAAAGTCAATCTGCATATTGTTCAAGTCTGACATGGTCTCAAATACTTCACTTTTATACATGCGCCATGCTAAGTGAGCTAGATAAAATGATTAGCGAATGATATAACTTACAGGAATGCCTCTTTTTACTGACGAAGACAGTTTTTCCACCACTGAAGAAACTATTGGCGCTACCAGCAACAACATTTAGGAGTAGTGCTGTCCTAAAGTATTATATGTTCATCAAGTGTCAATTCGGTATCTAATTTTTACTATATATTTTGACCAAACAATTTTAATATATATTAAATTTAACCAAATCATTTTTACTATATATTTTAACCAAAGAAGTTTTACTATATAGTTTAACCGAAGAAGTATTACTATGTATTTTAACGAAGCTGATCGGGTTTTAAAGTTTTGCGTCACCTCGAAAACTATTTTAGCTACGACCGGGAAACTCCGAGACCTGGTCAGTCATATTAAATATTTCGATGCTTTTTTTGGTTAAAAATATAGTAGAAACTGATATATCGAGTTGACAGTAACATAAGTGGGGACTTTTAGATGATCATCTGTTGAAAACTTTAGGTTCTTGTTGTATCAATAGTTTCGGCGATGGCGCAATACAGTCTAAATTATAGTTACAAGCTCCAGCTACTACGTATATTGTCAATAAAAGAAGACTTCAGATCAGAAGGAGACGATTCACAAGCTCCAGATTACAAGACGAATGCTCACCTACTCTCTTACAACTCATTATCATTAAGCTAACCCACTCATTATCATGTCGTAGAAAATGCTATATATTGGTACCAGAGCTAAACGAAACACTGAAAATCTAAGGGGGATAAGTCCAAAGTATCAAAAAATATGAGAGGATGAAAATATTGTTCAGAAAGATAGTTGCGTCACCAAATTGGATACAGCCGAGATTCATCGGGATCCCTGATTAATCGGCGAATCCCTTAATCGGGATTCATGAACTGAAATATGAAGTGGTTTTCTTCTTATCTGCTTTCGCTTAGGGACTAACCTGTGTTAAGAACGGAGTGTAAGTAGTACAGAAATACCACAAGGAAAGCCTTGAGCGTCACCCGATTAAAAGTGACTGTTAAATCGAAGTCGCTGAAGTTAGTCTGTTTACATTTCCCTGAACATTTCGAAGTGCTGAATACTTTTTTTAAAAAATAAATCAACTTGAATGAAATTATTTCGAAAATATTATGTGTGATAAAGAAAAGGTTCTCAAGAATGAAAAGCATCACACAAAAAAATATACTATGAAAAATAGAAGTATTAACACATAGATATCTACTCCGTGTGGAAATATCAGAATTTGTTTTAAGAAAATAGTGGTCTAAGGGTTTGTGGTCTATACATCAACACAAGTTTTATGTTAATTGAGTGTTATTTCTACCTCCGTGAAGCCCCCAACACCCGAACGACCAAAACTAGTACAATCATTTGCGCTTCGTTTGTGCTGGATTGTGCCACAAAAAGTTTCGTTTGTGCTCAATTCGTCACAAAATTATGGGCCATTCAATTGGAAGGGGGGGGGGGCAGCTTCACACTCAAATTCGCCGAAAATTTGGATTTCGAAATGAAATTTGCGTCAATCGTTTGTGCTTCCTTTGTGCTAGATTGTGCCGTAGAAGGTTTCATTTGTGCTCAATTCGTCGCAAAATTATGCGACATTCAATTTTAGGGGCCCGCCATATGTGAAGCTGGCCACCTCCCAAGCGCCGCAAAACCGACCAAAACTAGTTCAATTGTTTGTGCTCCGTTTGTGACGGATCGTGCCACAAAAATTTTCGTTTCTGCTCAATTCGTCGCAAAATTCTGCGACATTCGATTTTGGGCGTGTATGAAGCTCCCAAAGGACGAAAAAAACAACAAATCTAGTGCAATCATTTGTGCTTCGTTTATGCCGGATTATGCCACAAACAAAAAGTTTCGTTTGTGCTCAATTCGTCGCAAAATTATGCGCTACTCAATTTTCGACGTGTGTGAAGCTGTCTCCTCGAAGAACAGAGAAAACGACCAAAATTAGTGCAATCGTTTGTGCTCGATTGTGCTACAAAATATTTCGTTTGTGCTTAATCCGTCGCAAAATTATGCGACATTCATTTTATTGTGGGGGACAGCTTCACACTCAAATTCGCCGAAAATTTGAATTTCGTAATGAAACTTGTCCTAATCGTTTGTGCCGGATTGTGGCGTAGAAAATTTTGTTTGTGCAACTTCACGGACGTGTTATTTTTAATGCTTTTGAGTGATCTCCCATGGCGGTTCTGTAATGTTTTACTGCATTGACTTTTAAGACTATTCTTAAACTTACACATATTTCCGTTTTGTTATTAAATTATTTCAATAGAAACAGCAAAGCAGTACACATTTTTTATTAAATAAGAAATTTAACATGTTCTTATTATATAGTCTACATTCATTTAAAATTATAGAATTCGAAAAAATGGATCCATGGCGAAAGTCATAATAAGGGGACACTAAGATTTTAATTCTATTTTCAAATGTGCTGGAAACGAGAATAGTTTAGAAGTCTCTCGCTTAGATGATAAAAAGATGACTAAACCTCCTATCAATGACCATTGTTTATTAAGTGAATTATTAATTAAGTAAGAAACTATAATGACACTGAAGACGACTTTTATCCAAGTGGATTTTCTAGATATTTCAATTCATTTGTTCTACAAAATGAGAATACAAGAATGAACGAAGTGGTGTTTGACAAAGGAGAATATTTTAAAGGGAACGATTTCATCCTGTGCTATTAGATATCCCATTTTACGTTCTGTTTAGTTGGGTTGCCTACCTATCTGGTAAAGGCCGGTTTTAAAACTCTCCATGATGTCACTATCAGATATTTAAACAAAACGATAAGGGAAACAAATAAGAAAGCAACGAATGAAACTAATATGAGAAACCTTTTTATTAGCCCGGAAATATCACAGTGATATAGTAATTTACCATCCAAGAAGTTTCAGTTCGGTCGTCAGTAGTGATGTTGCTAACAGCAGCTGATAATTGGATTAACTTCTGGGAAAACATACTCGTAAAACAAGAGTAAAGAGTTCGTAGCAGGAGCTTTCCTGGTTTCTGTAATGAAATACAACATATCGAGTTAGTGCATGAAATCAAAGTGAACTTTATATGAGTCATTTTAGTTGAACATAGCACCATAGAGCAAAATAGGTATATTTCTTCTCCCTACAAATATTAAGTTCGTATATTTTAACACTATTACTCTTAATATAGTTCAATGATTATTTATCAGTAATTAGAAAGGGCTATAAACTCATAACACAGTTACTAGCAGAGTGTTAATTTTTATTTAAAAAATAATTTTATACAAAATTTACTACCACTCTTCGAGTGGCGATACTATAGTAGGACACGCTAATTGATAATTTAGTAGCATTTTTTCCTAGTCAAAACAATACTGAGGGAGCGAACATTTCACAGATACTGAATTCACACTTGAACGTGACGTAGTTGTGTAGAAAGAAACCAACCCACAAAATTGTGACACTGTAAAAGAAACACAAATAAGACTAAGATTAGGACAGACTCGATGACAATGTACTGAACTGTTTACATTTAGAAAATACCATAAAGAATGGTTCGATTTGCCCATTGATATTTGAAGGAAAGGAAAAGAAAAACAATGAAAATCAGAGAACGACAATTTCACAGAATTGTGTAAAATACAAAATTACCATGAGGACATGTTGTGGTCTCCCCAGTTTAATTTCTGCCGAGGAAATCAAAGTTACTGAACTGAGATCTGAAGTCAGTTTCTATCTGCCCGCTGTGGTCAAAGTGCTAGCCTCCATTGTAGACAGACGGATAAAGTGTCTTTACAAGACAATTCATTTTTATCCACTGAAAAGAAGGTTTCCTATCTCACTAATTTGGAAACACGGATTTAATATTGGACATAACATTCTTCATTTCATCTTGATGTGGTTCCTTTGCGCATAGCTTTATCAAGTTTTCCACTGTGAGGAAACTGAAATCTCAGTATGTGAATTAACAGTCGGTATGTACAGGCACGTATCTATAAATAAGTTTCGGGAGGGATCCAATGGCTTCCTGTGGGGGTCAAAGACGTATTTGAGTATGAAATGTACTTTAGATATCTAATTCCAACGAAGGTGAAACACTGTTCAAAAAAATTCCCAAATGTTCCTGGGAAAAGCTAGTCAACTATAGCTGCATAGGAATTTCCAGTAACTTGGGTAAAGAAAAAGCGATCATTCAGTTTTCAGAGATACTGGAAGCAACAGAGAAAAAGAGATAAGCCGGAAGGGAGATTTGAACACGAGTTGTTCAGTTAAAAATTTAGCGTCTTACGGACTGGACTAAACTGCCAGTGATAATAAAACAATATAGAGAGTCAGAAGTGTGTTTCTTGAAGTCTGAAGGCATAAACTAAGTTACTCCCACGGCTTAACTATCCAGATTTTCTCTTTTTGGGGTGAGGGAAGTAAAAAAATTACACACTTCAGCAATTAGTGCGGGAGCAAGCGGTCATCCGTGGGATTTTGATGGTACAATTATTGTAAGGCATGTTTTTTCTATTTTAGTATACATTAGTTATGACAAATTTAGATGTTGCCAAGTGAAAAAAATCTGCAGGCCAATATGGCGGCCATTTCAAAATGGCGACTAAGTTTTACATGTAAATGTTCGTATCTCGGTTATTTTAAATCTAATTTAGATTATGTCTTTTTTTAAAAAAAACCCTGCAAGTATACACTGGAATAATATTTTTAGTTATTACATATATTACACTATCTGAAGTGGTTTCCTAGTTTTAAAAGAAAAACATTATTTTTACCTCCCAAAATGTGGGCAATAGATGGCGCTATGTAGCGTGCTCCAAGCCATTGACGATTTAAAATATAATAACAAACTTTGCATTATATTACTGTTTTATTGTTTAATGGAATATTAAAGTATTAAACCTCACATAGTAGGTATAGTCATATTTATTGTCTTGTGTATATAAACGCTTCCTAAATCATTGTTACTTTAGTGACTTAAGACTAAAGTCCTTGATTTAGTAATAACTCGCAAGGACGTGCTGTGAAGTATAGTGTAGTGCAGTCAAGTGTCATGTGGTGGAGTGCGAAATGAGAGAGAGCTTCCAATAGGAGAAAGTTGTTGATCCCCCAAAGTGTGGATAAAGGTAAACACCCAGAAGGTTTTCCTGCTGTTGTTCAGTCAATGCATGTGGAACCCATTTTCCCACCTTCTGAATCTTGCCCATGGCTTTTAAACGTATAGTAACTGCTGCTCGTGTCACATTTAATTGATCCGCTAGTTGCTGTTGCGTTTGAGCGTCATCCTCATCCAAGAAAGCTTGCAATTCGCTGTCTGCAAACTTTTTCAGTGTTCTTCCACGTTCTTCGTTTCTCACGTCAAAATCGCCACTTTTAAATTTTGTAAACCACGCACAGCACTGTGACTTACCAAGAGCATAATCACCGTAAGCTTCGACAAACATGCGATGCGATTCTGCAACAGTTATCTTCAAATGGCAACAAAAAATCAATGCTGTCCGCACATCGTAGTTTGTAGGTACAAATTGCGCCATGTTCAACGCTATTAAACACTACACTATGACATGAAACTTGTGTGGTTGTGAGTTGCAAATCGTTATCAGCAATCAAAACAAGCAAATGGCGCCAAGGACGCAGTTTTACGGTAACGACAGTGACAGCTAACGTCGTCTATGCACAAATTCCGGTTTCATATTTACACATCTGGTAGTTCATAAGACGCAAGCAGTAATTGAAGTGATCGCCTGACCATGAAACATAGACGTATATTTTTTTTTCAATATTTTTGTTAATGGAAGAAACGACTACCAAGATAAAGTGTTTGAGTTAGAAACTCTCGTAAGGGTAGGGAATTTGCGTTTTGGTTTAAAAGACAGCATTCATCACATTCAAAGCTAACCTGAAGGAAAATGGATTGAAGAGAAGAGACGAGAAAGAAAGAAAGAAAAAAGAAAGAAGGAAAAAAAAGAGGGAAGGAAGGAAGATGTTAATTATGTATTTTCTAGGGATGGGCTTACGATACTTTCTATACCCCGATACCACGAATACTTGCAAAGTATGGTATCGATCGACACTTACTAATGAAGTCGATACTTTGAAATTTTTGATACTAATTTTCTCTGAGAATATTCCCATGGTAGAACGTACATCTTAAAGCTTCTTGAATTTGAATTTTAGCTATGGCTTTTAGGCTTCTATGACTCAGGACAGAGTTAAATTAAAAATTATAGAAAGTAATACACTTATATATTAATTAATGTATGCATTATTTAATACATTTAAAGACATTGTGAAAAAAGTATGGAATATCAAATAATGAATATCAAGTATCGAAGGTTAGAAATAAGTATCGGGCGTATCGAGCAATTCTGGTGTCAACCCATCTCTAGCTGTTGAGATATAAAATTCTGGAAGTGTAGAAGAAATTCATAAAAGCTTAAAAAATACTGAGTACTGAATGAAAGCATTCTTACACACACTCTAAAATGTCGAGACAGGAAAGTGTCCAATTTTATTCCCTTCACCTAATCCGATATTTGCTTTTCTTCGCACTCACTTTGCGTTATGTTGAAAAAATACGCAGTAAGCAAAATACGAACAGTAATATTCTTTCTCTGAATATAATACTCGTACTGCAACGAAAAGATTCTTGAGTATTCAAAAGAAAAATACTACGAAGGAAGTTTCCTAGTTTCATGTTTCGGGGAGAAGCCGACTGGAAATAAAAGATCGGTTGGTGAGAAATTTTATTATCCGTTAGTTCTTTGACGCAGTGCATGATCCCTGCTGCACCTAAATAAATCTCCTAGTCTCAAGTTTCACGGACAACGATCTAATTTTTTCTTCCTTGTCAATTTCTCTGTCCCTTGGCTTTCGGAACCTGCTGAAGTGACGTTCTTTCAGTAATTCACTACTCCTTATGGCTATCCAATCACACACACACACACACATACAGATACAGACATGCCGTCATAAAATAAGGAGACGCACAATTTGTAATATCGGTCAAATGTGCGTGAAAAAAGAGGGAGAAAGAGCCTACCAATGACGGATACAATGTTGATTTTGTAAGGTTTGAAACTACAAAACAACTGCCGACCCCTCAGTGACCTTTATGAACACCATACACACGATTTCTTAATATTTTCGGTGTGTCAGAGAGAGAGAGAGAGAGAGAGAGAAAGAGAAAGAGAGAGAGAGAGTGATAAAAGCCGACTTAACAAAAACGTGTTCCTTAACAAAAACCTATAATATCCAGTCCTGATCTTTGAGAAGTATTTCTAGATCGTATTGTTTCTTTCTCATATTTTGATATACCCTATGAAGTGAAAGAAGTATTAACTTATTAGTTTCAAATTTTAAAAAGACGACTTCCACTCTTCTGTAAAACAAAGTGACAAAGAATTGCATATTTAAAATTAAATTATCCAGAATTATTTAAATATTTAAGATAGAAGAAGATAATAGAGTATAACAGTTAAACGATAGAAAACATTATATTTACAAGTTAGTTTTGATTACATATGTATATCATTTACATTGTTCCACATAGTACAGGATATCTATCCCAGGAATATCCTATTTAGATCCACAATATGGGTACAATGTCCTAGAATATTCGGGATCAAATAAGGATCTATTAGGATATGCTTTTTAGAATATTAAAAGGATATTCTAAATTGGAGTTTCAGGAATATTCTGAGAATATCTGCAAATAATAATTGTCCTTGGCATATTCGTAAATATACTTGGGATCCTTAGAATATGCGCTCATTCTGGGTATTCAGGTATTTGCAGCATATTCTACGCACATACCAAGAATATCGTAGAATATCTTTGGGATATTCCAGTATTCCCACGAGGATATTGGTAGCACATTCCTAGAATGTGCCTGCGTTGTTCGAGGTAGAACATGTTGAAGAAAGTACCAATTACCGAAGGTTAGAAATAAGTATCGAAACATTCTGGTATCGGCCTATCTGTAAATTATATGATACTTTGAATTCCATATGTATCATTTGCATTGTAAAACCATGTTGAAGAAAGAAGTGTTCCATTTGCCGGGGGGATCCCGGGGATTTTCCTTGGTGCGTGAGGATTTCATTCCCTGTTGTTGTTTCCGAATATCATCCTAACTGGGAATACAATCTTTGTATTTCTGCCCAAACATGTAGTATGTTGGAACTTAGCAGCAACCACTAGTTTTAGGACCATCGTAATTTATAGCAAATCGAACAGGGAAGAAAGTATGAAGTACGGAAGGTAAGAGAAAATACTAGCGTCGAGCATTGAAAAATTCTCGTATCGACCTATCTCTAATTTATATATTACTTAACTACTTTTAATTAAATATGTAACATTTTCATTGTAGAAGAATATTGAAAAAAGTTCTAAGTACCGAATGTCAGAAATAAATACTGGTATCGGCTATTGAGGAATTCTGATATCGACCCATCTCTATATTACTTTTAATTACATATGAAGCCGACAGGGACAGAAGGGGAAATGGGGATAAGAAGTGATTTCTTGCAAAACGCATCTTAAAGCCCAACTTTCACATTTAATCCCATGTATTTCTTATTTTAAAATCCACTATAACTTAGTGCTTTTTTGGGTTTTTCGAGTCAAAATTTCTAAGCGCTTAGCTGTCATTGCGTAGTATTTGTTACGGATGGAAACTCATTTTTTTAAAAGTGCACCTTCTCCTTCTTTTCCTCTACGCTTCATATGTATCATTTGTATTGTAGGGCAGTGTTGAAGAAAATATCGAGCTCCGAAGGTCAGAAATAAATACTGATATCGGTATCGAGAAATTCTGGTAATTATCCTTCTCTAATTTATGTATTACTTTTGATTACATCTATTATATTGTAATGTAATAGCATTTGCATTGTAATGTTGAAGAAAGTATCGAGTATCGACTATCTAAGGTCATAAATATGTATCGGTATCGGGTATCGAGAAATTCTGGTATCAACCCATCTCTAATTTTTTCATACTTTCGAGTAGAAACAAGGCCATCATGTGAAGGGCATTTATCATAATTTTCCCCTTCCTTTCAGATCATGAGGAATCCAACGGTATCTGGCTCATCTCTGCCTCACTTTTAGTTGCTGAGATCTAGAGGGAATAGATGGATCTACAAACACCTAATGAAAATACATGGGCGCAATGGAGTAAGCTATGCAAGAGAACAGAACATGTCAATTTTAGAGTCAAAGTCATAATTTTCCCCACCCTTTCAGACCACAAGAAGTTTAACGGTGTATGATTCATCTCTATCTGACTTTTATTTACTGAGATATAGGGAGATAGAACAATCTGGATGTTTTTCCCTATTCACTGGCGTTCATACGGAGGCGCTAATAAAAATATGTATAAAACATTGCACACATGTTGTAGGACATAAAATCCCAACATTGAGGGTCTTTATCTCCTAAAGGAATAACCATAGATAAAAACAGATTTGCATTTCTTTAAACAAGTTAGCCTAAAACGATATGTCACATGACCCATTTCCATTACAAATTCTCGTCAAATTCCAAAATGGCGACTTTCAAGATGATTCTCATCTCTTGCATCTGGCAACGCAGCATGCACGTTACTTCTATTCAATATGTTTTCAGGCGTTTACGACTTACAAGGAAGTTTCCATTCTTTTATACTATACAGTATTCGAGTAGTCATTGGTCAGTTTGGAGAGGAAGATAGCAACTCACAGATGAATGATCGTTCTTTCTTATCTGAGCGTATCACATTCTTCACAATAAACATATTTTCGCATGAGAGTTTTTGTTCGAGCAAAAGACATTCCCTTGTTAACGTTTTTTTTTTTTACTACAGAAAATAATTGCATATTAGTTGTCCTTTGGCTTTACCCTCGTATTTTGCTTTCTTAAACATCTCGTAATATATATTAATGTTATTGGTTGTAGTACTATTACATCCTAATAATTCTTCTGTTGGATTTTTAGTCTTTATTCTTCGATCTTGCTTCACTTATGCAAACACTTCCTAGTTTGTTTCTTTCTGTGTTCAAGTGATCTTTTCCATTTTCTTCCAGCACCGCATCTTCCTTCTGTTATTTTGGATTGGGATCCACGTCTTTGTCAAATAAATCCTTTCTCCCACATTAAACTTATTCACTTTGATGTTACACTTTTTTCATTTTCTCTAATGTCTGCTTTGGAATAATTTTTTCTTATTCCTTGGTATGATTTGAAATCTTTTTTTTTTACAATTTCTCCTGATTATGTACGTGTACGAGAGTAACATTTTTAGAATAATCTCTTTATGTTCCTAAGCCATTACTATTATCTTTTTTCTTCCATCATAATTTTTATTCTGTAATAGTTTGCGTTTGTTATGTATTTTATGTATTATATAGAAACGTATTAGTAATTTTGGGCTTACTGCATCTATAGCTAGATCGTGAGCAAATATAATTCATTTAAACATTATTCTGGTCAAGACATAGAAATTGAATTGCCATTGAGAAAAGATATGTTTAAAAACTTTTAAGCACTATTCTCATGAATGGTTTAATGTTTAATCACCGAAATAATTTGTGCATTTAATATCATTTTGGAAGAATCTTAAAAGAATATTTGCACTACTGAAACACTGTGAAATACTTCAGACATGTTATAGAGGATAGGTGTATAAACAGTAGTCGAATTGATGTACGCGTTTGTGTAATGCAGAGTTTCTAATTGGCATGTATAAAAAAGCAAATGATATACACGATTATGTATTAGTATTTGATTTACGTAATAATACTTTAGTATGATCCACCATTATTCAGAATAAAAAAAAATAACATACTAACCCGGAAAATGGTATGCATAGTATAATGGTATGAAGTATAAATTACATACTTTGAAATATTATAAAGGACATATCTAAGGAAAAACAACACATAGAATATCTTTTGTAATTTTGCTATTTCTCGCTATATTTTATAAATGAGAGAACGTAATGAATAACTGTGAACAAGGCGAAGAGAAGGAGTCGAACACTAATAGGGGAAAAAGAGATGCTGATGAACAACAACAGCAAAGGAACAAGGGATAAGAATTATGAATCAGCGTTTAATCCTTTGAAGTTCTTTTTCCTAAAAGTAACTGCGTTCAGATTGAAATAAAAAAAAAGAGAAATGAAATAGCAGAGGAAAAGTAATAAGGAAGGGAGAAGTAGACATAGAAATAATGTATTGTTTGGAACAGAAGTTTGTTCATCTTGCTATTGTCAGAGTGTTAATATGGACTCATCATGAGGGCAAGAGACACTTCCACTCCATGAAGCGGATGACGAATTTTTAGATTTCCATGATGAACCTATGAATCTCTCTTTACGTCTCTCTCTCTCTCTCTCTGTGTGTGTGTGTATGTGTAGGTAAAATACGAAAGAAAGGTAAAGAACATAATTTTAAAATCTGTTCCCTCCCACCCTATTTTTTCACACACAGACAAACAAACCCATATATTCTAAGCTACGTAGGAATCTTAGAAAGAAAGCGAAAGAAACACAATAATAAAAATGGGGGGAAAAATCTTCTCTCTAGATTGAAATAACCTCATCAGTCGAGTCATCCCAGCATTCTGTTCCCTGGTTCACGGTTCCACAGGTTCATTCTCCGTGTTAAGCCTAGCGGGCTGGTTGCTTGCTCCCTCCTCCGCTACCACTCATCTAATTCCTGTTGAAGAATAACGAGGAAGAAGAAGAAGAAGGAGAAAGAAAAAAACGCAGCGATGAAAGAAAGCTTTGAGGAAAGAAAGGAAGAAAACCCTTTCGATATGAACTAATGCATAATTTTCATTACTGGATCCACACGGTAGAGGGAGTGAGGGAGGACGAAAGCAGTACTGGTACTGCATGCTCCTTGATTCTTTTATACTATTTTTTTTAAACCCAAGCCCATCCTCCTATTCGGCCCCCTTCTTCGAGTGATTCCTCTCCCGTTGCCCCTGTTCCTCCATCAAATCATGTATATAGAACACTTTCTAGCGCTGAGCGAATTAAAAACCGGGAATTCCCACACTCCCAACTAGTATTACCACTCCCCCTTCTAACATTTTTCTCCCTATGAAGACTGCAATCTCGGAGGCTCCTCGCTCACGATAAGAGTGGTACATAACACTCCTGCCCGCCTACTCGATTTTCTCTGCATTTTTTCTCTCTCTGTGTGTATATATTCTGTGAAAACTGAGGGAAAAAACCTAAACACGACAGTATGAGAGGCAGTGTTGCCTATTAAGTATAATTTCTCCGGAAAAATCTATTACTTAATTATTAGAGAATAACAAAAAACGAAACGATACGTTAAGAAGCGCCAAGATTCATGTTGGTGCTATAAACATGGATGAATGATTCGCTCAAAAATTCGGTTTACAGATTAATTATGTAAAGATTCGCTAACAGTCATTTGATTAAAGCAGAATATTTTGAAGACGCCAGCCAGTGGTGTAGATGGTGAACTAACACAAAACGTCCGAATGAAAGATATATCTCTAGAACGGTAGAAGCTATAAACAATAAATTTGCTTAATAATCGCACTTCATGTGCACCTGGGTTCATTCATACTTATTAACATATTCACTCTGAATATGACAGGTCCTTTTTATCTGTTTATCTTTTACCATTCAGAAATTTCAGCTAGCTCACCTCACTGGAAACTCGCGAACGGTAGAGTCCAGAAATACAACATTGTGTGTAGTTATCATACTTAGGGCGTTATTTGTCACCAAAAGATGTAGGAGCGAAAAGTGAATGCCCAAGCATACCCGCACCTATCTGTGCACTGGAGATAAATACATTTAGTTACCAGCGGTGTACTGGTACCCCTAACATGTGGTTGTATCAAGATTGGACTGTTTCAGTTAGTAAAATAAAATATTTTGTACTATTCAATGTTGCTTATTCAGTTTCTAAATGGTAAGCTTTTCAAATTTAATTGATAAAGTTAGGGTTGCCACCTTTTGATGAATAAATTATGGGGCACTTCGCAAAAAACACGGGACAAATCTAAAATAGCTTAAAATGAAATTAACTACTTTGACCCTGTACTACTATATGACTACCCATACAATTTAAAACCTCCATAATAATCAAGAACGCACAAAAAAAGTCTTGTTTGCGAATGCTTACACACCAAAATCACTGGCGGGCGGAAAATTGATATTTCAATTTCATAAGCATAGTTGAGGTTGATATCTGCACTGTAGAAGGCTTGTGGTAATTGTACATTTTTCGATGTTCTTGGGTGACCACCATTTTTTGTGTTGAATCAACACAACAATCTGTGTTGATTTCAGTGATTCAACATAGAACCCTCTGGGACAGCGAAAAATGTTGAACTAACACAGCTATTTTTGAAGTTCGTTATCATCTAGAGCAAACAGAAGTAGCGAGTATTATATCCTCACCCCAGGTCTTGGGACCTGGGAATGTGAACAGAGTCTGCTCGCCAGTCTGTGTAGTAAACAGTTTGAAAAACGTCCATTACTAAGTATTTGTTAAAATTATTGAAATTTTGAAAACATATGTGTGACTTTACTACTTGTAATACGGGACGAGTAAATTTCACCTAAAATACGGGACAATTGGCAACCCTAGATAAAGAATTCTATATTTTTTTCAATATTAACTATTTTGTTTTATGCCTATTCCTCACTTTTCAGTTATTGGTATGACATGGTAAAAATTAAAACGTTCCGGTACTGGAAAATTTACGCGTGCACCCCTGTTAGTTACTTTATACGTAAAGCAATTCTATCAGATATTGATGAGAAAAATAACGTGCACTTTATAAATAAAATATTGATGACAAAATAACGCTGAAGTACCCCCAAATCTATCCTAGTCCCCCTCGTAATTTCCTTACCTTTATCACTATTGTTTATTTTATACATATGTTGTACACTTAATTCATTCCCCTACTTTTTGAAATGAAATATTGCAGTCTCCGCATCTATTTTATTCTGGCGCCGTTTCTGCTCATAACTGAAAGATTAATAAACTCAAAAGGGACTCACATGGAGCTGACATACGTAACTGAAAATTGAAATTTTGATCCATATTGGATTAAACTGAAAGTGGACGATCGAGTTTAATTGCTTACTTTAGTATCTGTCTTCTGGATAGCACTGACGCAATCATGTGACACGAGAAAATGGTGCCTGCTCAAGGTTGAAAAAAGTTTTCGTAAATTAAAACTTGCTAGTCGAACATTGTGAGATGGAATATGTGCGTTCAAAGTAATTGTGTTGCAAATATTTCGGGAAAAGTTATTTCCTTGCTGCAAGAAAACAGGTTAAGTGAGACACCAGGGAAAATATACGAAGAGCAAAGACATGTCCCCCATTTGCCCCCTATAAATAATACCCTGATCATATACTTGATGTGTAGATGATTCATTGATAATTTTTAATCTGCTGACTATGAATCTGACTTTTCATGGTCTTTCTTCATTTTAGAAATTCAAATATTTGGCGAAATTTATAGTTGTGACGTACGGTTTGTGTAGGCCCATAATCCGTACTATAGTGATATACCATATACAAATAATAAAGCGTTAATCTCACTATCCGCTGAAAAAAATAATCCAGAAATAGAAAATAAAAATCATGGTTCTTCTTTCAGCTTCAGGTGAAAATGTTAAATTCTTTCAGCATCATTCTCAAACTCTCACAACAGTGAAAACATTTTATCAAGGTCCAAGCCCTAGACATTATATTGTGAATAATAATATACCGCATAGTAAGGGAATGAAAGAAGTGCAATAAAATTAAGATTGACAAGCTGTATCACAGGAAAAAAAAAAAGAGCTCCAGGTGGTTGTATCGAGGTTCTTACATTTACGTTTCCATAACCAAGTCATCAACATGAACTGATCATATTATGAAGAGTACAGAGAAAGAAGGAAACGTCGATTTTTAAAAAAAAATAAGTTTTCACTCGTAACAAGTACTACACAATGACAGTTAGGAAAGTTTGAATCCAAAAGCATAAATAATCCAAGAGTTATAACGTTTTTTTTAGAATATGAGTTACATGGGAGTAAATGGGTAAGTTGGATTGTAAAATGCGTTTCACGAGATATCTCACCTTTCTTGGATATCCTCTTTTTTACCCTGTACTCTTCATATGTGAGTCCCAATCCATGTATTTTAATTTTTATCATAAAACATGAATTAAAAATTGCATAAGCGTAATTCTGATGTGAACTATAAATGAAAACTTAACCTCTAGCTTAAAAAACATACATTCGGTGGATATAAAAGCTCATTTTAATATAATTTTGTATCATTTCGTTGAAGAACATTGACAACTAGTTCTTAAGTATTTTAAAAAAAACTTTTCTGTAAGATTTTTTTTTTACTATTTCAAGGTATTTTTAATATTTCATGTTTTACTATACCGTTCATTACAACTCTTTTTAAATACATAGACGAGGTGTTCTCGTCAGAACAAGAACTTACTGCTACTACAAGAGCAAATTTTTGCGGTGACATGTAAAAGCTGCTTAAGTCAATATTTTTCATTTTACAAATTTTTAAACTCAGTTCCTTATTTCTGAAGTTCCATAAACAATTCCAATAAATTACAAACCAATAATACGATGATTAATATTACAAAATTTTGACTTAACCCAAAGTTCCTTGGGACCACAGATTTATTGTCTCCTGTTTTGAAACCTAAATTCCTTATCATTGAATTTTAGTAAATCTCCTGAATTATTTCACGATTAATCCTTCGTGTGCCCCCATGAGAATGAATTCTTCTTAGACTCCTGCCCCAAATTTTAACTTTAAAGTTATATATCAATATATAGATACATTTTCATGATTCCAGTCGTTATTTTTTCGTTCCCAAACAAGAACTCACTATAAATAAATATAACATTTGATCGAAGTGGCAGCGTATAGTCAAGCACCAGCCATCGAAATGAACAAATTTTATGAAACATAACATTTGAATCCACGAGTAGGGTCTCAATGTATTTATTTCGCATGCATTCCAGCTATAACGAACACAGTAGCTCCGTCTTTTATTTTGTTAACGTTAATCATTATGTTTCTTATATTGACTCAATAGATTTTAAAATAAGCTGAACCATTTAAATGTTCAGTTAAGTACTCAGTTAAGTTTCTAGCAGTATTTCAATGTCTCTCAATAAATATAAAATAACAAAAATAACCAGTTAAAACGATTATCTGAAAATTCTCTTGTAAGACACAAAATGGCGGCTAAGTCATCTATATTGATACAAATTCTTTCCCTCCGTTGGTAACAGTCCCTGCGCACTTGTGTGGAAATAAACACCAGATGAATTGATTTTATACAAAAATGTTGGAATACCTCACTCTAACATCTTTGATCATACAGGTTTCACAATCTGAGTGGCTTAATTTGAGATAGTTATCATACAACGAAACGTGTTATTTTTTTTTTCATTTTTGTAAATAATGCAGGAACATACTAGAACAATATATTTAAGTTTCTAATGGGTCAGCAATTAGGCATTTATGAATTAAAGTTGTAAGTGTTTCAGTTTTGCCATGCTTTGGATAAGTTTCTACCAATGAGTAGGCCTAACTCTAAACCACTTATCTGATAGATTTCCACATTTGACAGACTACTCCAGTCATAATAGGTTAAAACAAGATGTTTATATAAAAATCATACAAGCAATGGAATTCGTTGATTGAAATTCTAGAAATTCCCCTCAAAATAAAGTTGTGCTCTAGCCGCCACCTTAGAAAAATGGCAAAACCCATAGCCAGAATTTTTCGAAAGTGGGGACACAAGAGGTCTCTCTTGTTCTATGACTGGTTTAGGGAAACAAGTAAAATCAACTAGACCCGCAGCTAGAACTTTAGCACGATTGGGAGGGTGGTGTGGGTACTGTTGTGAAAGTACCCAAGAACTGAGCGAACTAAATGTTCAACCAAATTCAAATATTCTAAAGAACGGACTTTACACAGTTTCGTTCAAAGACAATTGTCTTTTTCATAAAGTGAAGGCATTTGTAAAGTTATTTTTGGGAAATTTCGATTTTTTAAAACATTTTTTTGCAGGCGTTACTTGTTTTAAGTCATTTGATTCCCAATATCCTCAGCGTTTACATTAACATCGTTATTCATAGATTAATGTGTCAGACAATTTGATCTCTCCTCTGTCATTGAAGAGGAAGCGATAACATTTGAAGTGATGTACTTCAAACTTGAGAAATAACGCTCAAATGTATGGGTTTGTAACGGGGGAATATTACGAGAATTTTCAACAACACAATGTAATATCAGGACACAATTTCTTTGAGCAGCGTATTAGAGTGTCAACAGCAGTAAAGGACACTCCTCTAGAGAAAGTTTCTTTCACTTTTTTTGCTATATTTCAAATCTGGCCTTAAGAATACTCTTTCTTACAAATCATCGCTAGAATTAAAAGCCTGCACCTTCATCTACAATTTGTACTTGTCACAGAATAATACAGCTGAAGTCATTCCGCTTGATGTTTGTCAAACAGTACTTTGAGGTCGCTCACAAGATTATTAAGATACGGAATATATATTATCGAAAATAATGTTCGCTGGTTTCAACTAGATAATTTTCTCGTCACCAATAAATTACATTTAAAACTGCTACTGATTTCACTATTTAAATTTACGTATAGTTCAATGTCAAGATCGGAGATATTATTATCAAGCAATAGACTGCCACTCGTGTCCATAGACTCCGCCACACTATGCTCATATTCACGATTCAAATCTGTCGACCCTACTGACGATACTTGAGTTTCATCTGTGCGCAAATTACTTGTCTCATTATCAAAAACTTTTCTAATTCTCGCAGATTATTTGAAAGAGAATATCCAGGGTACCCCGAGCAAGTCTTTTGTTCACTTTTTAAATATTTGTCTTTAAAGAAATATGCTGACCTACGTGTCCTCTATTCTCACGAAAACTAAACAAGGCAGTTCTCTTTGGAAGCCGAAAATTGGCTACAGTATTATTATTTTTGTCCACTGTGTTTTTTTCAGCTTGTACTATGCATGTCTGAAACTCAGTTTAACGAAAGGAATTTGGGAAAGTATCTTTGGCACAGACCGCACCTGCTAATTGACCATATCAGCCAAGTGTCATTAGTATTGTTGTGGGTTTGTGGTAGACAAATACCGTGTTAATGGGTATTCTCGGGTTCCTCCCGTTTCCTCCCACTTTCTTCATTCCACCAATTCTCCATCCCATCATCATCCATTCTGCTTGTTGCCTCAAGCCTCTAAAGATTTAAATTCAGATTCATTTTAAGATACCTTGGTAATCAGGCTCCATTTTTAATATACTTAAAAATAATGGAAAAATGGCAATCAAAATTGTAATTTAGAAGATGATACTTCGAGTATATATCAAATGAAGGTAAAGGTAAAGCGTGTGCGATGCGCACGCGACGTGACCTTCGCATGGAGGATGTGAAGGTAACACTCACACATCCTCGACCAACGGTACGAAGTGAGGTGGAGTAGTCAGTCCGATGCTCGATAGCCTTTACGTCCCACGGTGCCCAGGAGTACCAAGGACACTTGTATGGTACTCAATTTGATATGAGGCTGAGTGCACCTCAGAGTGCCAGGCATGTGAACACTGCGACAAAGGTCTCCAGTATCCTGGTTGGGATTTGAAGCCTGATTCATAGTCAGACGCGCTACCGCCTAAGCCACAGGGACTCATACATATCAAACGAACTAATCCATAATTTGAATATACAGTATTTGTTATTGATAGGAAATTTGAAATCCTGCACAATACCGACCTAAGTTACGACCTTCAAATATCTCGACTAAAAGAATTAGCTTCAAAATATGTGACAGTTTATTTCATAAATGGTAATAAGCATTAGATAGGTCGCGTTTCAAAACTGCGGTATTGTTCTTGATTTGCTCTGTACTTTTAAATAACAATAAAAGGCGTAAATTGTCACCCTAAATTATACGGTACCCTAAATTGTTACCCTAAATTGTACGGTACCCTAAATTATTACTTTAAAATACTATTGGCTAATTCGTGGTTTTTAAACCTTGAATATAAGTTTGTGTCTGCGTACATGAAGAAAGAGAGAGAGAGAGAAAGGGGGGAGAGGGAGAGAGATACGCTTTGCTTTCACGAAAAAACTGCAGTAAAAATAGTACGTTTAAAAAATAAAAGTTAGATGATGGTACACTTCGTATCAAAAAATTGCGACAGCAAACGCCTTGCAGCTTAGTCACCCAAATGGCACCTTCTTATCCCATAATCGTGTATGGTAAAGAGACTCCCTTGTTCTTCTTCAATCGTCTCGCACATACTAAAATCAGCAAACATCATGAGCACATTAAAAAAAACACACAGACTTCTTCATGTAGCTTTCTATTTGCGAGGATACTTGTATATTTTCCTTCATATGTTTCTTTATTAAAAAATAATTGACTAGCAAATATCTTTCTTTTTTGATGGGGTAACTATTCGAATCTAACGATAATAAACTCACATTCATTAGAGTAAAATATATTTCCTTTACAATAACTTATTCACATCTAACGATAAAATGAGACTTGATCGAAGTTTACACTAGATAAAATGGCACATATACCCTTTAGCCAAATCCTGGATCTGCGTATATATACGCAGATCCCCCCCACCCCAAACGAAAATTTGTGTTTGCGCTACTGGCGGTGACAGTCAACTTCAAATAAATACAAAAAATGCAGAAATCAAATTAGCAGCTGCTTTCGCTGAACATGCAGTTTCTTACATGCAATTGATCATCTGTTTAAAGCAGTTTTTCCTGATTCGCAAATTGTCAAAACATGTCACTGCCATCGAACGAAATGCACAAGTGTACTAAAAAATGTTCTTGCGAAATCAGAAACAAACAGTTTAGTGGAAAAACTAAAACTAAATAATTTTTCAATATTTGTTGATGAAAGTACAGATATTTGGAACCAAAATCTGTTGTGTGCATTGTTGTACGATACTTTTCGGATGAAAGTGGGGGAAGTAGTAACACAATTCTGAGAAGTGATTTTATTAAATGACTGTAGCTCGCAAGCTAGATGCGATGTTAAAATGTTTTCCGGATAAGGATGTTTCGGCTTCGAACATTATTGCATTAGCAGCGGACAATGCAAGCGTTAGGGCCGGCCCTATATGACGAAACTATAAGAAAGAGCAGACGAATCATTTTTGACAATCAAGTGTATTTGCCAATCTTTGCACATTGTGGCGAGTAAAGCTGGAATGAAGCTTTCACTAAGTATTGAAGATTTGCTTAGAAACATTGCGGGCTATTATAGCCACAGTAGTAAAAGGCAGGCACAGCTTAGTGAATTACAGGAGTTTTTAAATGCTGAAAGGCATAAAATCTTACGACTTGCAGATACTCGGTGGTTATTTTAATAAAAGTGTGTTAAAAGAATCTTGAAATAATGCGAAGTGCTAAAATCGTTAATTTTACAGGTGAATCGTTATTTTTACAGGCAAGTCGAAGACAGGGTTCTTTCCGCCGAATTAATAGTGCAGGATCTTAACAAAGTTCTCGTGAAAGCATATTTTGAATTTATGAATTATATACTATTATACTTTAATTCTGTAAATGCGCTATTCCAAAGCAAAATAAATCTGATCGGACAATTGCAAACGGGGAGCCAAAGGCTTCTGAGAATATTGTGTCAGAATTTTATGAAATCAGGGTCATTTTCTAACATGCAGTGTTTAAATCCTTCAGAACCTCACAACTTGCTGCTGCCCATAGATTCAATGTATTTAGGGTCTGAATGCCAACAATTGTTGCTTACATGCACAGACAAGAATGAAGTGCACAATTTCAGGCTACGTTGTTTTGAATTCTACCAAACGGCTGTTAAGGAACTAAAATCGCGATTGCCAATTGACGATCCGTTACTCCATGAAGTTTAATTCATGGATCCTCAAATTGCTCTGCACAACGAGAGCAGAAAGACACTACCTTCATTAAATATTCTAACCTCCAAATACTCACACCTTTTGCCAAAGTCTTCATAAGTGTAAGATGAGTGGATCAATATGCCGGCATATTTTAGTGATACTGGAAAACAATACCTTCTCAATAAATCTGTAGAATCATTCTGGAACGGACTGTAAGAAATTAAAAATTTGAAAATAAGTTTGTTTTTGCTAACGTACCCAAACTTGCTGTTAGTACTTACTTTACCACATTTAAATGCGGAAACGGAAAGAATATTTTCATTGCTGAGCGATATGAAGACGAAGAAAGGAAATAGAATGGCGAAAGAACTGCTTAACTTTCTTTTAGTGATAAATTCCTCCTTGAAGGCTCGTGATGAAGACTGCAGGGATTTCAGTGTTACAGAGGAGCATATTTCACTCCACAACGCAAATATGTACGACTTCAAGTAAAAGTAAATCTACTTAATCCAGCATAAATAAGCAGATGCAGTAAGAGGGAAATAGGGACATTTGATCAATTTTAGGGATAATTTTATTAGTCGGTAGGGACTTGGGCGAAAAATGGTTGGCAACACTGTTGTGAAGAAAACAGCACGCGTTTCGAATTGAAAAGAAAGAGTTCCGAGTTCGTGTCGCGGAGAGGACTGTTGTACGTACAACATGTTGTTATTTTAGAAAGGGAGCATAATAAATATATGTTTGAGCTCAATATTTTCTATGTCTCGTACACCCAGAAATAAATATTAATAATCAGATTGTGTATAAAATAGTGACAAAGTTTATGGACCACAATATAAGAGGAGGGGGTGGTGGTGGTGGTTATGGTATGAAAACCAAAAGCACATAGAATAGCTCTTCTAGAGAGGTATTTTGACACTGTTATGCACTTCTTACAGCCTGAAAAAAGAATAATAATAAAATAGTTACTTTAGAGCTTTCATCCACATCATTTTCAATAGGGGAAACATCTGGATTTCGGAGTTAGTCCAAAATTTATCACTTATCGAGAGCTTTCAAATTATATAATATTCGACCCCTCTCGCAATTTGAAATGTTTAGTTGCCCCACACCTATTCCCCTTTGTTGTAGTCAGGAATGTAATATTTTACACAAAAATACTAACTCCTCAATAAATGGAATACAAGTTTCATCATTTACTCATTTCCACTTAATAATAACAAGGCATTTATTTATGTTGAAAGTCATTTTGAAATTATCAAACAAGGAATTTAAGGAAATTGTTGCGATACGAATTTTTTATTTCTTTTCGTTTTCTTCTGCGCAATTGTAGTAAGTATTTAAAGGAGGCCAATTACTAAATTTTACCGCTATTTTTTGAGATGCGTACTTCATCTTCTGTTAATATATTATATATTTATGTATTTTTCGTAGTCAGTGGGTGCTCTTGTAAGAAAACTGATTAGAAACTTTTTCTACAGAGAATTTTACGCTCTACAATTTTTGCGAAGAATACTTATTTACGCACCGGCACCTGCTGAGAGCCGGACTGGGTCCTTCATAAAGGTTCAGACTAAAGACGTCGGCAAGGAAGGGGGCTGCAGGGGGGCACGGTCCCGCTGGACTTAGTCTCTGTATCTTTTGATATTCTATTTTCATATATTTGGTCTATCCTCTTATGCCTTTCACTGTATACATTTTATAATGGACTTCTTGGGATACTGTCCTTACATTTTATGGTTCATTTCCATATTAAGTCAAAAATACGCCAATTTATACCCACAGAAGAAACTTAGTAAAAACACGAGTGGCATTATTGTACACTTCGCATCAAAAGAATTGCGACAGCCAACGCCTTGCAGCTAGGCCACCCAAATTGCACCTTATCCCATAATCGTATCTGGTAAACAGACCCCTCTTTCTCCTTCCTTCGTGCCGCGCATACTAAAATCAGCAAATATAATTAGCACATTTTTTTTTCAAAATGTACATGTATTAGCATCAATAAAATGAAAGAATAAAAGTGAGACGAAATAATATACATAAGTTGATGGAAGGAGAAATTTAAACACACACAATGAAAAATTGAAACCGATGGATGTCTGTTAGACAGAAGCAGAGAAACGAGAGAGAGAGAGAGAGAGAGAGAGAGAAGGGATAGAGAGAAGAAGAAGAAGATGAGAGAGTAGAGATAAAAATATGGAATTTAAACGTAGTACAAAATAACCTAAAATTATGAAGTTCAGTTCCCACAAATCCAACAGCAAGATAGAAGTAACTTTTGGATTGTATATTTTTTCAGGGCTATTTGAATATATAAAGGGTGCTTGAAAAATTCATCAAGTAACTTTCAAAATGGACACCAAATTTGGTGGTCAGATTAAATACTCACGACTTCCAGTAGAACTGCAGAGTTTTGAGACACATTTAGGATAATGTCAAAATGTAACACACATGCTTTGTTTGCGCGTGCTTCGGTTGCAAATTCTCTGGGGCATATTGAACGTACTGGTTCGGAATACATTGTAATAAGGGATTCCGCCAGGATTTTCAGATTCTGGGGTGTAAAGTCAAATACGGGAGGGTGTAGGTAGTTTTGCAATGCTTCAATCAACTTTTGACGGCAAAAGAATTAAACACGGGGTTGTCTCGAGGATTTGGGGCTGAGACTCCCCACAGGGGCCGGGGTCTGGTGAAATCACTGATTGTAACAAACCCAGTAGATACGTAGGCCATACCTTCTATTCCAAACTATTAATGCAAATTGAACATATAAAGAAAATGAATGAATGATCATTTTTCTGCTTAATTTCTATCAGAAAGAGCCAAGATTACATATTCAAACTATATCAAAATAAAAAGTTACAAATGTTCAAAAGTAAAAGTAGCATGTTCCTTATAGGCATAGTAAACCTTACATGTTCCACATTTCAAACGTGAAAAAAAAAAGAAATATATTTAATAGTATGTTGATAAATTATATAAGGGAAACGAATTTTGTGCCAAACTAATATAAAAAGAGTTCTTCTCTTCAAATAGCCCAAAAGCAGGACCATTTTCTACTCATTTCTTGAAATTTATCTGTTCTAAACATGCTACTCTATATTCCACATATTGCGAATATAACGTTCTAAAAATTACATCACTAATGAACTAGTGTTTATAACAATTTGCACAGATGGAATGAACACTGCAGAGCTGAAACGGGTCACCTGCTGTCGGGGGATGCTGGTCAAGTTTTGGACTTTGTCATCAGATTTAAGATTCGGACCCATTCTGACGCGGTGATTCGATTTAGATTTGATAACCCGGAGGCTGATGGAGAGATTTTAATTATTTCATTGCGTTTGAACAGTGTTTCTTTCAGGTTTTACCAGAACCGGAGACGTTACTCCGAAAACACGAAAAATACGACGCCGACATTCCCAGTTAAATATATATTCCAGATCAAGTTTCGGGTCATTAATATTTGGGTCTGTCCTATCACTGGGTCATCGAAATTTGCCCGGATTTAGCTGTGGAACACGCACAAACACGAGAGAGAGTGTTCAAAGTAAGAGAAAAAAATAAAGATGAACACACAGAGATAGATAGATAGATAGATAGAGAGAGAGAGAGAGAGAGAGAGAGAGAGAGAGAGAAGAGAAAGACGCAGCGAATACAATATAACAATACATCAAGAAAGAGAGAGAGACCAATGAAAAAGATGAAAACTACATTATCATTATGCTAACACACGGTCTACTCGGATTCTGACCAGTGATGCTTCGTAAGTTCTCCAACCTGGAGATGAATCTGTGCTTGCATGCTTCTATTTATTCGAGAAAGATATGGGCTAATGGGAAATGAAACTGAGGTTTTATAATTTGAAGTCTAGCACGATAGCGATACTCCACATTTGTTTTTTAAGTGAAACGCACCCTACCCGAATGCCCCACCCAACTGAATTAACTCTTTCAACTGATATAACTGATATTTCCTAAATACGGACAGCACAGTTAAAATCACATCCATGTCCGAGCCGGGGTTCTAACCCGCGATCCTTGAGTCGACAGACTACCGCACTAGCCAGCTCCACCACTTGCATCGCCTTCACACAAAACGTGCTTAACAAATCGCATAGTGTTTCTTTCTGAGAATAATAGCATGAAAAGTGGATACTTCAGATCCATGACGTGTCCTTAGCTGTCCTGGTAACCCCCAGAGACTTTATTTGGACTTTTTCAACCAACATTCGTAAACTGTCTTCCTCTGTATAGTGACTTTGTATATTTATTTGATTCCACAGTCTGAAGGATTCTGCCTTTTGTATGAGAAGTTATATTTAGATTCTTCACGATCACTTTGTGAAAAAACGGTGGCTTGAACAGGATTTGTATCTATGTCAGTTTGTTTTCGTCAGTTTGTTTTACATTACCGAGTCAGAATGGGTTCGAATCTTAAACCCGATGACAAAGTTCAAAACTTGACCAGCATCCCCCGACAGCAGGTGACCCGTTTCAGCTCTGCAGTGTTCATTACATCTGTGCAAATTGTTATAAACACTAGTTCATTAGTGATGTAATTTTTAGAACGTTATATTCGCAATATGTGGAATATAGAGTAGCATGTTTAGAACAGATAAATTTTAAGATATGAGTAGAAAATGGTCCTGCTTTTTGGCTATTTGAAGAGAAGAACTCTTTTTATATTAGTTTGGCACAAAATTCGTTTCCCTTATATAATTTATCAACATACTATTAAATATATTTCTTTTTTTCATGTTTGAAATGTGGAACATGTAAGGTTTACTATGCCTATAAAGAACATGCTACTTTTGCTTTGAACATTTGTAACTTTACATTTTGATTGAGTTTGAATATGTAATCTTGGCTTTTTCTGATAGAAATTAAGCAGAAAAATGATCATTCATTCATTTTCTTTATATGTTCAATTTGCATTAGTAGTTTGGAATAGAAGGTATGGCCTACGTATCTACTGGGTTTGTTACAATCAGTGATTTCACCAGACCCCGGCCCCTGTGGGGAGTCTCAGCCCCAAATCCTCGAGACAACCCCGTGTTTAATTCTTTTGCCGTCAAAAGTTGATTGAAGCATTGCAAAACTACCTACACCCTCCCGTATTTGACTTTACACCCCAGAATCTGAAAATCCTGGCGGAATCCCTTATTACAATGTATTCCGAACCAGTACGTTCAATATGCCCCACAGAATTTGCAACCGAAGAACGCTCAAACAAAGCATTTGTGTTACACCTTTGACATTATCCTAAATGTGTCTCAAAACTCTGCAGTTCCACTGGAAATCATGAGTATTTAATCTGACCGCCATGTTTAGTCTCCATTTTGAAAGTGATTTAATTTTCAAGCACCTTGTATTTGTGGGAACTTAACTTTATAATGTTAGGTTCTTTTATACTACGTGTAAATTCCATATTTTTATCTGCTGTCCCTCTTCTTCTTCTTCTTTCTGCTTCTCTCTGCCTTTTCTCTCTCCCTCTCGTTTATCTGCTTCTGTCTAACAGACTTCTGTGTTTAAATTTCTTTCTCCATCAGCTTATGTATATTGATTCGTCTCGATGTTATTCTTTCATTTTATAGATACTAATACATGTATTCGACACCGGTCGGTAGTGTTTGACTACAGAGATGAGTAAGTGACGTTAAGAAGAAAAGAAGAGATATACTATTATTGTTTAGGGTTTGGGCTCTCGGGTATTTTATATAAGGAGAAGAAAATTTGGAAAAGTAATAATCTAGCATAATTACGCGTACCGAATGATTTTTTTTTACAAAAATTGAGGGGTCAATCTGTGGGTTTCTGGGGTACTAAGGGGTACGCGCTGTTCTCATTTCTGCATACAGCTCAAAGTTTTTAAGCAAAAATCGAAGAGAGACTTTAACTGAGACGTTAAGTAAAAACCCGAACACGATATGTCTAGTGGTTATCGAGATAGGCTGAATAACTATTCCGACCTCACGAAAAATGAACTTGTGGGGTTTCGGTACAAAATGTAAAAGAATAAAAAAACTATTTAGAAATTTCAATATAATAAAATAAACCATTATCCACGGTGTTTTCAGCGGGTGCCTATGTGGGGTTCTGGGGTACTGTGGGGTACCCACAATATCAACAATCGATGTTCGTCCTATTCGTTTATAAGCAAAATGTTCAGTACCATGCAACGTTATGAATTAAGTAAAAATTTGAAGTAGATATGTTAAACAGTTACATACATATGGTAACAGAATGACCCCCTGGCAACAAAGTGTTAGGTACGGCAATGAGAGTATGAATTACTCCAAAACTAACCATGCGAGTCATCAAGTAGTTTTAAACTATCATTCACAGTGAATTCAAAAATAACCTGTGTTGGGGTTCTTGGGTACCATGGGGTACACACTGTTCTCGTTTCTGAATGCAGCTCAAAGTTTTCAAGCAGAAATCAAAGAGAAACTTCAGTTAAGTAAAAATTCGAATACGATATGTCAAGTGGTTATTGAAATACGCTTGAATAACTATTGTGACCCCACGAAATATGAACTTGTGGAGTTTCTGTACGAAAGGGATGGAATCCAAAAACTACTTACAAATCTGAATATAATAAAATATACCATTGCTTACAGTGTATTTTGCAGGTACCTTTGTGGACTTTTGGGGTATACTGAAGAATACTCACAATATCGGCTATCGAAGTTGGTCCGATTCGTTTATAGGCAAAGTGGACAGTACCATACTGTTAAGTGAAAATCGGAGGTAGAAATGTTAATCGGTTACTCAGATATGAGCGGTAAACTTTTGACCCCACGTTAACGAGTTATTTGGTTAAGACGATAAGCTACTCCAAAGCCAACCGTGGGAGTGATCAAGTAGTAAACAATCATTCACAAAGATTTCTCAAGTAACTTGTGTGGGGTTCTGGGGATACCAAAGGGTACTTACTGTTCTTTTTCTATATATATAAATCAATTTTATCCAAGAAAACACTGGAAGCAGTCAGCATGGTCAACTGCGGGGTTAAAGAACGCCTATCTACCCATTGCAACTCCAAAATCTACATCGTTACTTCCTGGACTACAAGGATTGGGTAAGTTTTTTTTATTGAAGCAGCTAATACTATTAGTTCCAAATCAATAATAGATGCTGTGGACTACAGAAAACGTAAGCAAACAAATTCCTTTTTTAAATCATATTTTCGAGAAATTTAATAGAGTTTAGAAAATTATAATAAAAAAATTCAAATGAAATAAAATGAACGGATAACGTACAAATGAATTATTTTCCGGGAATCCAAATGGAAAAGTAGTTTTTTTTAGAAACAGTGACAATGGATTAAACAAGTGTACAATACGAATACAGTTAAATTAGTCTGTTAAATATCATTGAATTCTGGACTTTAACTTTATTTTTACAACTTATTTTTAAACCCGTGTTATTTCTATGAGCGTATTGTAGTTTTGGATGCATATTGTTCTGGCAACAATTTAGGTGATAGCTATTCTTAGTTTTTAAAATAAAGAATATTTAAACAAAATCTTTATATTTGAGTAGACAATATAAATACGTTACTGTTTGGGATATCTATACCTAGGTAACCATTTACTTTACTTACTTCAAATTTTATTGAATTAACCTAGTACGATACTATACATTTTATTTATTTATCCATTCGATGAAACTCAAAACTCGATATTCATTCATAGTGTCTCAGAACCCCACGTGTCTACTCAATGGAACAATCTTGAGCAATATATTAATAATTTTTTTCAGGGTCTTCTCTTATGTTATTTCTGGATTCTTTCCTGTTTCGTACCGAAACCACACAAGTTCTTCTTTCTTGGGATTACAATAGTTTTTTTAGGTATATCTTAATTAACCAAATAATCTATCGTGTTTGAGATTTTGTAACAGCCTAGTTGCTATTCCATTTTTATTTTCTCCCCTTTTTTTTCTTAGTCTCCGTTTTGTTTTCTTTCAGTGTGTTCTCTTTAGCTCATTCTCTTTGGTTGGTTTTAGACTCTTTGAGCGTGTTCCGCTTGGATTTTGCTTTGGATTTTTAATCGTTATCCATCCAGGTTTTCGTTAGTCACGCAGCAATGACTTGGATCTAACGCTTGTTTTTGATTGGCCCTAGTCAATGCTTCGTGACTTGTTTTTTGCTGATTGGTGTGAATCAGCCTTCTTCTCCGTTTTGCTGGGAGAACTGCTCTCCCACGTCATGTTAGTTTAGTTCCAATTTTTTAAACGAAGCGACTAGATGCATGGGATTTCCATCACCTGTACTTCCTAAGCCCTGTCTACGAAAGGTAGATATAAATACTAAATTTAACATCATTTTCGATTTCGTCTATTCCGATGCAATATATTAAATCGTGTTAAGAAGAATTAAACCGATACTAGTGCTATCAGGACTCTTCAACGTCATAATTTCGGAATTTTCACCGTGTTAAATTTTAATATTTTGGTTTTTGAGATTATTTATCGAGATGTACAATATGTTCTAAATTTTAGTATGGGGCCGCTATTGACCGAATTCTTACATTATAAATATCGGTTCGTTGGATTTTAATAATCATATGCCAATTTCTCGTCTCCAGTTTTTCCTAATCTATTCGAAATTCCCGGTTAGCCATGTTTGACAGCTACCGCATATTTTCCTTACTTTATCAAATTAGCAACATGTCTGCTCGATTATTTTTGCGTACCGCTTTGATGCTAATAGTAAATTTTAATTTATTCGACATGGTTCGATAATTTTGGTTTCAACTCCGGCCACTATTCTCCAATGAAAAAGTCATATTTTATAACAATATATTGTATTTTCAAAATTTATTCAGAACGTCTTTTGTATAACGTAGTAATCGTCTGTAATGACGTCACAAAATTATTAAGGTTAAAGTGATTCTTCAATTACCGTGCATTTTGGACTAGAACTTCTTTTGTGTAAGTAATACTGTACTAAAACTTTTCTAAATTGTACAACAATATTTCGGAAATAATTTGTGAAAACATCAACGAAATTTGTTAATTATTACAGAAATTATGGACATTAATGTGTGACTACATAACTTTCAGTTCTGCTTAATTCAATATATACCAGCGATTCAAATTTGTTTGTTTTTACAACTCAACTGTAATTCTGTTCAGATTCTGATAAAATTATCATAGCCGAAAGCGTGAAATATGTAAATTCAAAGCAATAAATTGAATTATGAAATTTTTATATTTCTTCGAAAACAATCTTGAGTTTATGTTCAGTGAACGTAGTGTAGAAACCTCTCAGTTAACCAGGTACGATCTACGGCATTAGTTGATAATCCTCGTACAGTGTTTGGAAATATTTATAATGTGCAGTGAGTTATTTAATGTTTAACTTGATATCTATTGGAAATTAGCTATGAATCGTTACGTGAAGTTGACAGCAATTGATACTCATTATTTCTGTGTTTCGGTAAACCTAACGTATTGAGTGATGTTATTTTAATTAGATTAGATCGGTTCATAAATCCGTAGACCAGTGGTAGGATTCTTTTGCCAGATGAGAAGTGATGACTTGGGAAAGGAACTATATATTGAATTTCTGGTTATTTCTGCATTGAAATATGAAGTGACTCCAGCATGTGATTTGTGTGAATAAATATTATTTGCGTTTTGCGTTATGACACTACGTTTGGATTGAGTTGCGACCGTCATTCGTTGTGTTCGTTCGTCTTTATTTCAGGAATTGCGATTCCAGACTACAGGTGTGGGCCCTACTAAGATAAAGGTAAGACATGGTCTTTTGCCACCCTGTAGACTTCGAAGTGAGTAAAGACATAGTATGAGTCACATATGAGTCGTTATGCGTATCATCGTTTGAGATTATTTCCCAAGTAAAGATTTGCGTTTTTTTCTTTCTTAATCTGTCGCTAATCTGAACCAGCTGGTACTTCGGAGTATGAACTGACGATCTAATTAAAAGATTGGAGGTGTCGCCTTACCGGTATTTCCTCCCTCGATCTAAATTATTTTTTTTACAGTGATCACAAGGATCTGGAATCCTCTTTCCCAGATATTCTTAAATCTGGAAGGCATTTCTGCGCCGCTCGTCTGGGGTGTAGAAAATATTTGGAGCTAGAGGTTAGGTTAGATGCGTTGCGTGGGTACTCTAGGCTCCTGGCGACCCTATTTGTCTGTGTGATCCACTTTTGGGATCAATAGGTTGGGGGACGTTTCAGTTTTTGTGCGACTCCAGCCAGGATTGCCAAAAAACCTGTGCTTTTCAATTTCATCAAGGATTCTTAGAAACTACCAATCAATGATGTCCTGTCATCAACTAAATTCTTGAGTGCACACGACCAACTTAAAAAAAAAATACTAGTGTTTCACGCGAGGCAAGTTGAGGTGAGAAATGGGATGCGCAACGTCTCTTATCACAGAGCGACTTTACACACGAGGTTCACTCACAAAATGAAACATAGAAACAGAATCGGTCGCATTCATTTCGTCGACAATCATTTTGTCCACAGATCATCTTGTCGACAGGTCATTTTGTAGACAGGTACGTTTCGTCGACAATTCATTTTGTCGAAAGGTACATTTCATCGACAATTCATTTTGTCGACAGATACGTTTCGTCGAAAACTCATTTTCCGACAGCTACGTTTCGTCGACAACTCATTTTGTCGACAGGTAAGTTTCGTCGAAAGCTCATTTTGTCGACAGGTACTTTTCGTCAACAACTCATTTTGTCGACCGGTATGTTTTGTCGACAATTCATTTTGTGGACAGGTAAGTTTTCTCCAGTAATAATTTTGTCAATATGTAAGTTCATCAACAGCTAAAATTTTAGACTATTCATTTTGTCTACAGCTAACTTACGTTACGGGTTTGTGACGGGAATTTAAATTGATATTCGTGTAGCAACGTAATCACCAAACTAACTGAATTCGTAATTTTCCTATTTCGTATACGTTTTACTCCCTTTCTTAGTTTCGTATTTTACAGTGAAGGGAATCGGGAGAAAACGAGGAATGTCCAATTCTAGCAATTTTGTGCTGTATAGCTCATTCTGTTGGAGAAAATTGGAACTACAAAACTGTCAAAGAACGAAGGAAAACACTTCTAAATGACCACAGGAGACAAGCGATTAAGGTATTCAAACTTGATTTTCTCAATAAACCTGTTTTGTGACATTTCTTGTTTACTCCCGTTACTCTTCAAGTATTGTGTAGACTGCGTACGTGGTCAATAGGTGAACATTGTCACTGTTAAATAGGAAATCAAGTCATCGTTTATCTTTGTTATTATTTTGACAAGTTTTGACTTAATTCTTTAGAAAGTGTTTTACTGTAGTCTCCTGAGCATATAAAATTTACATTCTCAAGCCTTGTTTCTCTTTCAAAAGTATAAATTAAAAAAACTGCTGGAAGTGTAATAAAGGAACCTGGTCTTGTAAACCAGTTATATGCTGTAAATATTTTATTTCACATAATGGTTTTAGTTTGTTATGGAGTATCATGGGCAACAAATTGACTAAATAAAAAAAAATACTGCTCGAAATACAATTTGTTATTTAACTGCGTATTAAATACACTCTCTTAAAGTACAACACAACGTTTCGACTACGTCTGTAGCCTCTATCAAGAGTATTGTTAACAGAATCATTTTATAAATATGTGAATACTTATTGTTGCTAGACCATATTTATTTGTTTGATAAGAACGTTCTTTTTTCTTTAATTCTATACATGTTGACATTTATCCATTCTTGGTTTAAACTTCCTTATCGTTTTCATTAACATTATTCGGAATGTAGCAAATGCGATATCCTTCTCTATACACAATAAATGTAGCAGGAATGATGTATGTGTGCGTCTATTGAATTTCGTGTTGAAGCACAGTCAAGAACTAACGTCATTTAGTCCAGTGTTTGATTTGTACAATTTCCAGAGAGGGATGATTTTTTTCAGAAAATAGAATACCGTTTTTATCCGTTCATATTCCAGGCTTGGAGGATATTTCTGAAAGCAGAGCCAGGGAAGAGTTTTGCAGAGAGGTGGAAATTCCTTCCATCCCTCGCTACAAATCGAACACTGATTTAGTCATTACTGCTCAACAGCAGATTGAAGAAAAAAAGTAATCTATCACCACTGAAACAGGTATTTGTTTACTATCTTTGAAATCTCAACAAAAGAATCCACCGATTAAATATCATCCTTGAGACAGACATAGAGTAGTGACCAACAAGTAGAAAAATCCTTGACAATTTTCGAGTCCAGATGAAAATTATTTTCTTTAAGAAAAGCGCATAAACTTATTTGTAAGTAATAATGTCTATTTCTTTCCTAGGCTCAACGAATTTTATTATTTCCTAAATCCTTTATTCAGTTAGTACTAGACTGTGCTACCACTTAAGCGGTTCCTTTAGGGTATCGCTTTCTTTCCTACTTTCCATCATTCATGTCTATAGGTTCATCGAGACAGTGGCTAGGTCTAAACGATACCAATAACTGCGTCAAATTCTAAGACAATTTTCACAAACGACATTATTTTCAAAACATGAAAATTAATTGAAGTCCTGAAACTTGAGTGACTTTATAATTTATTACTAATTCGTAAATATTGATTGGGTCTGCAATCTGTCGGATTCTAAGATTTTACCTGGTATGTAATTCATTTCAAAAACCTGAAAATTAGTCCGAAGAATACGAAATTTCCAAACATAAATAACTTCTTAATTTGCTTAAAAATTAAAATGGGTTTGAAATTTACAGTGAATTCTAAAACCGTATTAACCGATAACATTTTTATACGCAAACTTGACTTTCGGCAAAATGCTGGAAACTTAGAAATTTAATTAATTCCTTATCATCAGTATTCCGCCGAAAGCAGCAGTCCCTTGAAGGTAAGTTAAGCCTTCTTTATTCATCCCGATCTTCCTCTATCCCTTTTATCCCAACATACGATTTATCTTCCTTAATATTGTCAAGTAATTAGATTCGTCTTCTTCCTCTACCTCTCTTTCCCTCAACTATACATTCAATTGCATTCCTCAGTACACATTCTCTGTGCAATCAATGTCCCCTTGCTCTCCTTTATTGTCTTCAGGATTGTTCGCCTCTCGCCTACTCTCTTCAACACTTTATTTCTCATCTTCTGTATTCAGCTGGCTTCTCCATTCTATTGTTCTTCATGTCCACATTTGAAAGGCTTCGAATTTTCTTCGTTTCGTAGACTGCACGTTTCTTCCCCATATAACACAATACTACATACAAAACATTAAATTAATATCTTCCTCAATTCTTTGTTCATCAATCCGCAGAAGAGTGTTTCGCCTTCGCTATTCTTGCCTTTATCTCTTTTTCACATTTCACATTCTTACAATATTCCACAAATACGTGAGGCTGTCGTAGTTTAAAAAGAAGCGATATATATATTATCATATATATATATATATTATTACACATTTCATAGCCGGCCGAGCGGTCTGCGGCAGTAGGCCATCGGCTCGAAGGTCCCGGGTTCATGTCTCGGCAGGGTCATGGGTGCGGCTTTTAACAGCTAAAGGCGAATCGTGACGAGCCGAAGTCCTAAGTTACTAGACTGGTCCATATAAAAATAAAGTTTACCAAGTTTTTTACGCATTTTATTTTTTCGTCTTCATTTATAGTCGAGAATTTCCTCACATGTCTGAGACCGGATTCGAACTTGCAATCTTGTGATTTGTTGTCTATTGTGTTTTCCATTTCACCGTCAATTTATCCTTGAAGAATAATAGTAAATTATGCATTTCATTAATTCAGACATTGATAGTCTTTACGTTACAAAATGACTTTGTAACGCCTCAGGCAACTCTGACGGCAGTCAGACCGTGTAATTCGGAAACACCACCAATGAGTGACCCTAGCCTGGAAACCACCCCGACTGGAAGACGTCACCGTAATATTCTCCGACCTAGCATTTATCTGAGTTACAATTTTTGCCACAAACGAGGGCGGAATAAGATACAATATAATCGGACTTCAATAAATAAAATAAAATATAATATAAATCCACTCAGCAGAAGTCCTGACGATTGACCGAGAGAGCGAAGACTTCACCAATATCTGTGAAGTGAGGAAAAGGCATAAAACAAAATTGTTAATTGGAACATTTTTCTCCCAAAAAACATTACCGGAACGACGTACACCTTTGCCCTGGTTGGGATGATATTCAGAGTTAACGACGGGGGATGAAATCATCACGAACCAGGGAATATCCCTGGTATCCCCCCTCCCCGACAAATCGAACACTGCTTGTTCACTAAGAGGAGTAGGGTGAACAATTTAGATTTGTCTGACAGAAAGGATTTCCTGTGTCACCTAAAGGAACAGGCAAGACGATTACTTACAAGTACATAAACTTTATTTTTACATGGGCTCAGTCTAGTAACATTTACTTCGGCCTGTCACGATTCGCCCTTTACCCATTAAGATCCACACCCATGCCCTTGCGAGGAATCGAACCCTTGGCCTACCGCCGTAGACCCAGCCGGGACTTACAAGTACATGTTCCTCAAAATTCTGAAGGAAATCCTCACTCATTACATGAAGAGACAAAGATATCTATTTGGACATTCTATTGAAAACGGAAGGTCAGGTTTTATTAGACATTTTTTAGACATCTTAGAATCCGAAAGATTGCAGACCCAATCAATATTTACGAATTAGTAATAAATAATAAAGTCACTCAAATTTCAGGACTTCAATTAATTTTCATGTTTTGAAAATAATGTCGTTTGTGAAAATTGTCTTAGAATTTGACGCAGTTAGTGGAATCGTTTAGACCTAGCCACTGTCTCGATGAACCTATAGACATGAATGATGGAAAGTAGGAAAGAAAGCGATACCCTAAAGGGACCGCTTAAGTGGTGGCACAGTCTAGTACTAACTGAATTAAGGAATTAGGAAATAATAAAATTCGTTGAGCCTAGGAAAGAAATAGACATTATTACTTACAAATAAGTTTATGCGCTTTTCTTAAAGAAAATAATTTTCATCTGGACTCGAAAATTGTCAAGGATTTTTCTACTTGTTGGTTACTACTCTATGTCTGTCTCAAGGATGATATTTAATCGGTGGATTCTTTTGTTGAGATTTCAAAGATAGTAAACAAATACCTGTTTCAGTGGTGATAGATTACTTTTTTTTCTTTGTTGAGCAGTAACGACTAAATCAGTGTTCGATTTGTAGCGAGGGATGGAAGGAATTTCCACCTTTCTGCAAAACTCTTCCCTGGCTCTGCTTTCAGAAATATCCTCCAAGCCTGGAATATGAACGGATAGAAACGGTATTCTATTTTCTGACAGTTTTGTAGTTCCAATTTTCTCCAACAGAATGAGCTATACAGCACAAAATTGCTAGAATTGGACATTCCTCGTTTTCTCCCGATTCCCTTCACTGTAAAATACGAAACTAAGAAAGGGAGTAAAACGTATACGAAATAGGAAAATTACGAATTCAGTTAGTTTGGTGATTACGTTGCTACATGAATATCAATTTAAATTCCCGTCACAAACCCGTAACGTAAGTTAGCTGTAGACAAAATGAATAGTCTAAAATTTTAGCTGTTGATGAACTTACATATTGACAAAATTATTACTGGAGAAAACTTACCTGTCCACAAAATGAATTGTCGACAAAACATACCCGTCGACAAAATGAGTTGTTGACGAAAAATACCTGTCGACAAAATGAGCTTTCGACTAAACGTACCTGTCGACAAAATGAGCTTTCGACGAAACTTACCTGTCGACAAAATGAGTTGTCGACGAAACGTAGCTGTCGGAAAATGAGTTTTCGACGAAACGTATCTGTCGACAAAATGAATTGTCGATGAAATGTACCTTTCGACAAAATGAATTGTCGACGAAACGTACCTGTCTACAAAATGATCTGTCGACAAGATGATCTGTGGACAAAATGATTGTCGACGAAATGAATGCGACCGATTCTGTTTCTATGTTTCATTTTGTGAGTGAACCTCGTGTGTAAAGTCGCTCTGTGATAAGAGACGTTGCGCATCCCATTTCTCACCTCAACTTGCCTCGCGTGAAACACTAGTAATTTTTTTTAAGTTGGTCGTGTGCACTCAAGAATTTAGTTGATGACAGGACACCATTGATTGGTAGTTTGTAAGAATCCTTGATGAAATCTCAAACACGATAGATTATTTGGTTAATTAAGATATACCTAAAAAAACTATTGTAATCCCAAGAAAGAAGAACTTGTGTGGTTTCGGTACGAGACAGGAAAGAATCCAGAAATTACATAAGAGAAGACCCTGAAAAAAATTATTAATATATTGCTCAAGATTGTTCCATTGAGTAGACACGTGGGGTTCTGAGACACTATGAATGAATATCGAGTTTTGAGTTTCATCGAATGGATAAATAAATAAAATGTATAGTATCGTACTAGGTTAATTCAATAAAATTTGAAATAAGTAAAGTAAATGGTTACCTAGGTATAGATATCCCAAACAGTAACGTATTTATATTGTCTACTCAAATATAAAGATTTTGTTTAAATATTCTTTATTTTAAAAACTAAGAATAGCTATCACCTAAATTGTTGCCAGAACAATATGCATCCAAAACTGCAATATGCTCATAGAAATAACACGGGTTTAAAAATAAGTTGTAAAAATAAAGTTAAAGTCCAGAATTCAATGATATTTAACAGACTAATTTAACTGTATTCGTATTGTACACTTGTTTAATCCATTGTCACTGTTTCTAAAAAAACAAACAAAAAAAAACTACTTTTTCATTTGGATCCCGGGAAAATAAATGAACTGTACGTTATCCGTTCATTTTATTTCATTTGAATTTTTTTATAATAATTTTCTAAACTTTTTATTAAGCTTCTCGAAAATATGATTTAAAAAAGGAATTTGTTTGCTTACGTTTTCTGTAGTCCACAGCATCTATTATTGATTTGGAACTGAGAGTATTAGCTGCTTTAATAAAAAAAAAAAATCTTACCCAATCCTTGTAGTCCAGAAAGTAACGATGTAGATTTTGGAGTGGCAATGGGTATATAGGGGTTTTCGAACTCTGCGGCTGCCCATCCTGACTGCTTCCAGTGTTTCCTTGGATAAATTTGATTCATATAGAGAAAAAAGAACAATAAGTACCCTTTGGTACCCCCAGACAGGTTACTTTAGAATTCTTTGTGAATGATAGTTTACTACTACTTGATTACTCCCACGGTTGGCTTTGGAGTAGCTTATCGTCTTAACCACATAACTCGTTAACGTGGGGTCAAAAGTTTACCGCTCATATCTCAGTAACTATTTAACATATCTACTTCCAGTTTTCACTTAGTGATATGGTACTTTCCACTTTGCCTATAAACGAATCGGACCAACTTCGATAGCCGATATTGTGGGTACCCTTCAGTATACCCCAAAAGTCCACATAGGTAAAGGCAGAAAACACCGAAAGCAATGGTAGGTTCTATTATATTCAGATTTGTAAGTAGTTTTTGGATTCCATCCCCTTTCGTACAAAAACTCCACAAGTTCATATTTCGTGGGGTCCCAATGGTTATTCTGGGGTATTTCAATAACCACTTGATATATCGTATTCGAGTTTTCACTTTACGTCTCAGTTGAAGTTTCTCTTTGATTTTTGCTGGAAAACTTTGAGCTGTATTAAGAAATGAGAACAGTGCGTACCCCTTGGTACCCCAGAACCCCACACAGGATATTTTGAAATTCACTGTGAATGCTAGTTTAAAACTACTTGATGACTCGCATGGTTAGTTTTGGAGTAACTCATACTCTTATGCCGTACCTTGTTGCCATGGGGTCAAATTTTCCCCCTCACCATATCTATGTAACTGTTTAACATATCTACTTCGAATTTTCACTTAATGTAACGTTGTATGCTACTGAACATTATGCTTATAAACTAATAGGACGAACTTCGAATGCCGCTATTGTGGGTACCCCACAGTACCCCAGAACCCCACATAGGCACCCGCTGAGAACACCGAGATTAATGGTTTATTTTATTATATTGAGATTTCTAAATAGTTTTTCGATTCTTACCCGTTTTGTACCGAAACCTTAGAAGTTTATTTTTCGTGAGGTCGGAATAGTTATTCAGCCGTATGCCGATAACCACTAGACATATCGCGTTCGGAATTTTACTTAACGTATCAGTTAAAGTCTCTCTTCGAATTTTGCTGGAAAACTTTGAGCTGTATACAGAAATGAGAACAGCGCGTACCACTTGGTTATGATGGAAGGAAGCGTTATGAATTCATCATAAGTAGATGATGAATCAATAGAAGAAGAGAATGTCAACGAGTAAAGGGAAGAAATTGTTACGAATGCTTCAAAAGTAGATTATGAAGATGATGAGTCAATGGAAGAAAAGAATTTCAACGAGTTTATGGAAGTAAGTGTTGCGTAGGAAGATGAGAAAGAAGAAGATTCGAGAATTGATATCGAAAGCGAGCACAGTATTAATATGATGGAAGCAAAAACATTCGTTATGTGTCAAACTGTGAAAACATTGATAATCAATTTGAAGAAGAAAATATTGATAGAAGGCACGCCGGTATAGTGAATATGGAGGATCAGCGTGATAGAAAATTGAGTTCCTGCGATAATGCTGAGAATACTGTGACAAGCAGGATATGTGGACAGTAAAGGGATAGTTTCAGCCTAATGATGCAGAATTGGATGACACCTGCCAAGTTTCTGAAAGTTAAATGATGTAAATGATGAAGTCAAAATTAAAGACGTAGATTCATCCGCTAATCAAACTATGAATGTTAAAGCAAATAGTAGTACCCAAGATATGAGTAAACGGAAAGAGAGATTCAAAAATACTAATAAATAACAAAAAGAAAAGTCAGAGAAAGAAGAATACAAAGAAATGGAAATAAATAAAAATCAAAAGCACAAGAAATTAAGCGCACATATGGGCACGGTAATAAGTGAAGAAATCGTCATTGTAAAAAAAAAAGGTCTAGGAAAAAATAAGGAGAAAACCCTTTGAATTTGGATTTCTCGGGGAAAATAATAATGGATGTAGATAAGGATAGTGCTAATAAGTACATTCGATCAATCGAGTCACCATATTTACAGCTTATACCAGACTATTTAGCTAATGCTTTGGGAAGGCAATATCAGCTGGAGATATCCTACAAATTTAAACCTATAAATACAAATAAATGATATAACTAATACGTCAACTCAGGTGTTATCACAAAAAGAGAAGCAAAAATATAATTATAATCCTGAGATAATGTACAAAATCTGATGACGAATGAAAACCCGCATTAAATTGAAAGCTTGTGCTATATGGGAAAGAAGAATCTTACAGAATACGTATGAAAGAAGCCTCAACGGGATTTATCTA